>JAIRCJ010000256.1:573930-677890 GCA_020883675.1 Bruguiera gymnorhiza | reverse complement strand
CAAAATTTAAATTGAACTAATTATTGACAATGCATAAATCCCTATTTGATTTTAAATTCCAAAAGTTGAAAAAATATAATGTTTTCATTTTTTCAATTTCTTGTTAATTCCACTAGATTTTGAATGGTGAGAAAAACATAATATTTGAATTTGTTAATTGAAAAAAAAATACAAGTAATGGACTCAATTGTATAAAATACACTTTAGTGGATGAATATTATAAATAGCAATCCTAAGCTTTAATGTTGGGTAGAGCATATTCCTCTTGAGGAGAGTGGGGAAACTTCTTATTATAGTCCATTGCATTTGTTTCTTAAGTAATATGTTTTTAGGGTTAAAAATACCATAAATCATTTCAACTTGCCTTGTGGCAAAGGAGACAATTAAAAAATGCAAAATTTAAATTCATCTGGTATTTAATAATGCACAAATTCCTCAAGTGTTTAAAATTCAAAAAGTTGAAAAATACAATGTTTGAGTTTCATTCATTGTTAATCCACTACATTTTGAATGGTGAGAAAAAAAAATATTTGAATCTGTTAATGAAGAAAAAAACAAGTAATGGACTCAATTGTACAAAATACACTTTAGTGGATGAATATTATAAATGGCAATCCTAAGCTTAAATGTTGGTCAAGCATATTGCTCTCGAGGGAAGTGGGGAAACTTCTTATTAGAGCTCATTGCATTTGAT
Source organism: Bruguiera gymnorhiza (assembly GCA_020883675.1). NCBI lineage: Eukaryota > Viridiplantae > Streptophyta > Magnoliopsida > Malpighiales > Rhizophoraceae > Bruguiera > Bruguiera gymnorhiza. The sequence goes on along the minus strand of JAIRCJ010000256.1, from coordinate 677,196 downwards.
TTTTCATAAGTAATATGTTTCTACACTTAAATTCTATAAATCATTTCAACTTGCATTATGGCAAAATGAGACAATAAAAAAAATGACAAAATTTAAATTCAACTGATTATTTACAATGTACAAATCCCTCAAAGTGTTTAAAATTCAAAAAACTTAAAAAATACAATGTTTGATTTTTCGAAATTATTGTTAATTTCACTGTATTTTGAATGGCGTGAGAAAAACAGCAATGTTTGATTTGTTTAATTTGAACAAGAATACAAGTAATGGACTCAATTTGTAAACTACACTTTTGTGGACGATATTATAAATAAGCAATCCGAAGCTTTATGTGGGTCAAGCATCATTCCCCTCGAGGGAGTGGGGAACTTTCCTTATTAGAGTCAACATTGCATTTGTTTTTTCTTAAGTAATATGGTTTGTCGACCACGAATATAGAAATCATTTTCAATTGTACAAAATACATTTAGTGGATGAATATTGGTTAATAGCAATTCTAGGCTATAAAGTTGGGTTAAGCATATTACTTTTGACGGGGTATTGGGGAACCACCCTTGTCTTATTAGAGCTCATTGCATTTGATTTTTCATAAGTAATATGTTTCTACACTAAAATTCTATAAATCATTTCAACTTTCATTATGGAAAAGGAGACAATTAAAAAAATGAAAAATTTAAATTCAACTGTCTATTATCAATGCATAATTCCCTCAAAGAGTTTAAAATTCAAAAAGTTGAAAAAATACAATGTTTTGATTTTTCAATTTATTCTTAATCCCACTGCATTTTGAATGGTGATAAAAACATAGTATTTGAATTTGTTAATTGAACAAAAATACAAGTAATGGACTCAATTGTATAAAATACACTTTAGTGGATGAATATTATAAATAGCAATCCTAAGCTTTAATATTGGGTAGAGCATATTCCTTTTGAGGAGAGTGGGGAAACTTTTTATTGGAGTCCATTGCATTTGGTTATTCTTAAGTAATATGTTTGTTGACACGAATTATAGAAATCATTTCAACTTGCATTGTGGCAAAGGAAGCAATTAAAAAAATTTTAAATTTAAATTGAACTAATTATTGACAATGTATAAATCCCTATTTGTTTTTAAATTCCAAAAAGTTGAAAAAATAAAATGTTTTGATTTTTCAATTTATTGTTAATCCCACTACATTTTGATTGGTGAGAAAAATATAATATTTGAATCTATTAATTGAACAAAAACACAAGTAATAGACTTAATTGTGCAAAATACACTATAGTAGATGAATATTATAAATATTGATCCTAACCTTTAATGTTGGGTCAAGCATATTGCTCTTGAGGGGAGCAGGGAAACTTCTTATTAAAATCCATTGCATTCGATTTTTCATAAGTAATGTGTTTTTAGGCTAAAATTCTATAAATCATTTCCACTTGCCTTGTGGCCAAGGAAACAATTAAAAAAATAACAAAATATAAATTCATCTGATTATTAACAATGCATAAATCCCTTATAGATTTTACAATTCAAAAGATGAAAAAATACAATGTTTTGATTTTTCAATTTATTGTTAATCCCACTATATTTTGAATGGTGAGAAAAACATCTTATTTGAATTTGTTAATTGAATAACAATATAAGTAATGGAATCAATTGTATAAAATACACTTAGCCGATGAATATTATAGATAGCAATCCTAAACTTTAATGTCCGTTCATGCATATTACTCTTGAGGGGAGTGGGGAAACCTTTTATTAGAGTCAATTACATTTACTTTTTCATAAGTAATATCTTTCTACACTAAAATTCTATAAATCATTTCAACTTGCATTATGGCAAAGGAGACAATTAAAAAAATGACAAAATTTAAATTCGACTGATTATTTATAATGCATAAATCCCTCAAAGAGTTTAAAATTCAAAAAGTTGAAAAAATACAATGTTTTGATTTTTGAATTTATTGTTAATTTCATTGCATTTTGAATGGTGAGAAAAACATAATGTTTGAATTTGTTAATGGAACAAAAATACAAATCAAAGACTGAATTGTATAAAATACACTTTAGTGGATGGATATTATAAATAACAATCCTAAGCTTTAATATGGGGAAACTTCTTATTAGAGTCCATTGCATTTCCTTTTTCTTAAATAATATGTTTGTCGACACGAATTATAGAAATCATTTCAAGTTGCATTGTGGCAAAAGAGGCAATTAAAAAAATTTCAAAATTTAAATTGAACTAATTATTGACAATGCATAAATCCCTACTTGTTTTTAAATTCCAAAAAGTTGAAAAAATATAATGTTTTGATTTTCCAATTTCTTATTAATCCCACTAGATTTTGAATGGTAAGAAAAACATAATATTTGAATTTGTTAATTGAACAATAATATGAGTAATGGACTCAATTATATAAAATACACTTTAGGGATGAATATTATAAATAACAATCCTAAGCTTTAATGTTTGGTCAAGCATATTACTTTTGAAGGAAGTGGGGAAACTTTGTATTAGAGTCCATTGCTCTTACTTTTTCTTTAGTAATATGTTTGTAGGCTAAACTTCTATAAATCATTTCAACTTACCTTGTGGCGAAGGAGACAATTAAAAAAATCACAAAATTTAAATTCAACTGATTATTAACAATGCATAATTCCCTTAAAGAGTTTAAAATTCAAAAAGTTGAAAAAATACAATGTTTTGATTTTCCAATTTATTGTTAATCCCATTGCATTTTGAATGGTGATAAAAACATAATATTTGAATTTGTTAATTGAATAAAAATACAAGTAAGAGACTCAATTGTATAAAATACACTTTAGTGGATGAATATTATAAATAGCGATCCTAAGCTTTAATGCAGGGTCAAGCATATTGCTCTTGAGGGCAGTGGGGAAACTTCTTATTAGAGTCCATTGCATTTGATTTTTCATAAGTAATATGTTTCTACACTAAAATTCTATAAATCATTTCAACTTGCAGTATGGCAAAGGAGACAATTAAAAAAATGACAAAATTTAAATTCAACTAATTATTTACAATGCATAAATCCCTTAAAGAGTTTAAAAGTCAAAAAGTTGTAGAAATACAATATTTTGATTTTTCAATTTATTGTTAATTTCACTGCATTTTGAACGGTGAGAAAAAACATAATGTTTGAATTTGTTAATTGAACAAAAATACAAGTAATGGACTCAATTGTATAAAAAAACACTTTAGAATTTGTCTACCCTTCTTCTAGCTTGTCTTGCCTCTGTTGAATTGAAAGGCTGCTCCACTGCCGCTTAGAAGTTCACCGCAATGCTCTCTAACCTCTCTTGAAGAAATCTGGAAATATGTTGAGTTCTTTCTGATGCTTCACCGAATTCCTTCTCTAGGTTGTCTCACACAGCTCCTGCTTTCACTGTCTCACGGTCTCACCCGTCTCCTATTTCATGGTCTTACTGTTTCACAGCCTGTCCTCACGCTTCTGGTCTGTCACGCCGTTGCACGTTCTGGTCTCACGCCGTCTCCTGACATACACCCACGCTTCTGGTCTGCTGTTTCACATCTCTTGACCTGTCTCACGCTACTGGTTTTTCTGGTTCACATCTTTCTGCCTGCCTCACGCTTCTAGTCTGCTGTCTTCTCTTCCGGGTGGTCTCACGGATACCAGGTCTGCTGTCTTCTCTTCCGGGTGGTCTCACAGATACCAGGTCTGCTGTCTTCTCTTCCAGGTGGTCTCACAGATACCAGGTCTGCTGTCTTCTCTTCCGGGTGGTCTCGCGGATACCAGGTCGGCTGTCTTCTCTTCCGGGTGGTCTCTCGGATACCAGGTCTGCTGTCTTCTCTTCCGGGTGGTCTTGTGGATACCAGGTCTGCTGTCTTCTCTTCCGAGTGGTCTGTTTCTTATTTCTCCTCTTGCTGGTTGTGTGTTTCTGGTTTGCTTGCAGGAGGCATTTCTGGTTTGCTTTTCTCTTCTTTTTGGCTGGTTGTTGTAGGGTTGCCGTTTATTCAATTGTGTTGGCCTTAACCAGTTTTGTCTTCCAAGGCCTTTATATACTCTCTTCCATGAAACTCTAATAGGGCTTACGTGGCGGATTTACGTTCTTGCCCTTACGCGGCAGATTTACTTTTTTGCCCTTCCATGTGGCTTTACTTTCTTGCACACTTAACCCTAGTTGACAACAATTACAACCATACAAGGCTGTGGGAACAACATTTTCTTTAGTAATATGTTTGTAGGCTAAACTTCTATAAATCATTTCAACTTGCCTTGTGGCAAAGGAGACAATTAAAAAAATCACAAAATTTAAATTCAACTGATTATTAACAATGCATAACTCCCTTAAAGTGTTTAAAATTCAAAAAGTTGAAAAAATACAATATTTTGATTTTTCAATTCATTGTTAATCCCACTACATTTTGAAAAGTGATAAAAATATAATAGTTGAATTTGTTAATTGAACAAAAATACAAGTAATGGACTTAATTCTATAAAATACACTTTAGTGGATGAATATTATAAATAGCAATCCTAAGCTTTAATGTTGGGTTGAGCATATTCCTCTTGAGGAGAGTGGGAAAACTTCTTATGATAGTCCATTGCATTTGCTTTTTCTTAGGTAATATGTTTGTCGACTCGAATGATATAAATAATATCAACTTGCATTGTGGCAAAGTAGACAATTTAAAAAATTACAAAATTTAAATTCAACTAATTATTAACAATGCATAAATCCCTATAACCTTTTAAAATTCATAAAGTTGAAAAGATAAAATATTTTGATTTTTCAATTTATTGTTAATCCCACTACATTTTGAATGATGAGAAAAACATAATATTTGAATTTGTTAATTGAACAAAAATACAAGTAATGCACCTAATTGTACAAAATACACATTAGTGGATGAATATTATAAATAGCAATCCTAAGTTTTAATGTTGGGTGAAGCATATTACTCTTGAAGGAAGTGGGGAAACTTCTTATCAGAGTCCATTGCATTTGCTTTTTCTTAAACAATATGTTTGTAGGCTAAAATTCTATAAATCATTTCAACTTACCTTACGGCAAAGGAAACAATTAGAAAAATAGCAAAATTTAAATTAAATTGATTATTAACAATACATAATTCCCTCAAAGAGTTTAAAATTCAAAAAGTTGAAAAAATATAATGTTTTGATTTTTCAATTTATTGTTAATCCCACTGTATTTTAAATGGTGAGAAATATAATCTTTGAATTTGTTAATTGAACAAAAATACAAGTAATAGACTCAATTGTATGAGATACACTTTGGTTGATGAATATTATAGATAGCAATCCTAAGCTTTCACGCTGGGTTAAGCATATTAATCTTAAGGGGAGTGGGGAATCTTTATATTAGAGTCCATTGCATTTGTTTTCGTTTAAGTAATTTGTTTGTCAACTCAAATTATAAAAATCACTTCAACTTGCATTGTGGCAAAGGAGGCAATTAAAAAATTTACCAAATTTAAATTCAAATAATTATTGACAATTCAAAAATCCCTATAAGTTTTGACAATTCAAAAAGTTGAAAAAAATACAATGTTTTGATTTTTCAATTTATTGTTAATCCCACTGCTTTTTGAACTGCGAAAAAAAACAAAATATTTGAATTTGTTAATTGAAGAAAAATACAAATAATGGACTCGATCGTACAAAATACACTTTAGTGGATAAATATTATAAATAGCAATCCTAAGCTTTAATGTTGGGTCAAACATATTGCTCTTAAGGGGAGTGGGGAAACTTCTTATTAAAACCCATTGCATTTGATTTTTTATAAGTAATATGTTTCTACACTAAAATTCTATAAATCATTTCAACTTGCATTATGGCAAAGGAGACAATTAAAAAAATTACAAAATTTAAATTCAACTGATGATTTGCAATGCATAAATCCCTCAAAGAGTTTAAAATTCAAAACGTTGAAAAAATACAATGTTTTGATTTTTCAATTTATTGTTAATTTCACTGCATTTTGAACGGTGAGAAATACATAATGTTTGAATTTGTTAATTGAACAAAAATACAAGTAATAGACTCAATTGTATGAGATACACTTTGGTTGATGAATATTATAGATAGCAATCCTAAGCTTTCACGCTGGGTTAAGCATATTAATCTTAAGGGGAGTGGGGAATCTTTATATTAGAGTCCATTGCATTTACTTTCGTTTAAGTTATTTGTTTGTCGACTCAAATTATAAAAATCATTTCAACTTGCATTGTGGCAAAGGAGGCAATTAAAAAATTTACCAAATTTAAATTCAAATAATTATTGATAATTAAAAAATCCCTATAAGTTTTGACAATTCAAAAAGTTGAAAAAAATACAATGTTATGATTTTTCAATTTATTGTTAATCCCACTGCTTTTTGAATGGCGAGAAAAACAAAATATTTGAATTTGTCAATTGAAGAAAAATACAAGTAATGGACTCAATTGTACAAAATACACTTTAGTGGATGAATATTATAAATAGCAATCCTAAGTTTTAATGTTGGGTCAAGCATATTGCTCTTGAGGGGAGTAGGGAAACTTCTTATTAAAGCCCATTACATTTGATTTTTTATAAGTAATATGTTTCTACACTAAAATTTTATAAATCATTTCAACTTGCATTATGACAAAGGAGACAATTAAAAAAATGACAAAATCTAAATTCAACTGATAATTTGCAATGCATAAATCCCTCAAAGAGTTTAAAATTCAAAACATTGAAAAAATACAATGTTTTGATTGTTTTAATTTATTGTTAATTTCATTGCATTTTGAACGGTGAGAAAAACATAATGTTTGAATTTGTTATTTGAATAAAAATACAAGTCATGGACTTAATTGTATAAAATACACTTTAGTGGATGAATATTATAAATAGCAATCCTAAGCTTTAATGTTGGTTCAAGCATATTGCTCTTAAGGGAAGTAGGGAAACTTCTTATTAGAGTCTATTGCATTTCATTTTTCATAAGTAATATGTTTCTACACTAAAATTCTATAAATCATTTCAACTTGCATTATGGCAAAGGAGAAAATTAAAAAATTGGCAAAATTTAAATTCAACTAATTATTTACAATGCATAAATCCCTCAAAAAGTTTAAAATTCAAAAAGTTGAAAAAATACAATATTTTTATTTTTCAATTTATTGTTAATCCCACTCAATTTTGAATGGTGAGAAAAACATAATGTTTGAATTTGTATAAAATACACTTTAGTGCATGAATATTATAAATAGCTATCCTAATCTTTAATCTTGGGTTAAGCATATTACTCTTGAGGGGAGTGGGGAAACTTCTTATTAGAGTCCATTGCATTTACTTTTTCTTATGTAATATGTTTGTAGAATCGAACTATACAAATCATTTCAACTTGCATTGTGGCAAACAAGGCAATTAAAAAAATTACAAAATTTAAATTCAACTAATTATTAAGAATGCATAAATCCCTATAATTTTTTCAAATTCAAAAAGTCGAAAAAATACACTGTTTTGATTTTTCAATTTATTTTTAATCCCACTACATTTTTGAATGGTTGGAAAAATATAATATTTGAATTTGTTAATTGAACAAAAATACAAATAATGCGCTCAATTGTATAAAATACACTTTAGTAGATGAATATTACAAATAACAATCCTAAGCTCTAATGTTAGGTCAAGCATATTGCTCTTGAGGGGAGTTGGGAAACTTCTTATTAGAGTCCATTGCATTTGATTTTTGATAAGTAATATGTTAGTAAGTTAAAATTCTATAAATCATTTCAAATTGCCTTGTGGCAAAGGAGACAATTAAAAAAATAACAAAAATTTAAATTCAAAAAGTTGAAAAAATACAATGTTTTAATTTGCAATTTATTGTAAATTCCACTGCATTTTAAATGGTGAGAAAAATATAATATTTGAATTTGTTAATTGAACAAAAATACAAGTAAGTGACTTAATTGTATAAAATACACTTTAGTGGATGAATATTATAAATAGCAATCCTAAACTTTAATCTTGGGTTAAGCATATTATTCTTGAGGGCAGTGGGGAAACTTCTTATTAGAGTCCATTGCAGTTGCTTTCGTTTAAGTAATTTGTTTGTCAACTCAAATTATATAAATCATTTCAACTTGCATTGTGGCAAAGGAGGCAACTAAAAAATTTGCAAAATTTAAATTCAAATAATTATTTACAATGCATAAATCCTTATAAGTTTTGGAAATTCAAATAGTTGAAAAAATATGATGTTTTGATTTTTCAATTTATTGTTAATCCCACTGCATTTTGAATGATGAGAAAACATAATATTTGAATTCGTTAATTGAACAAAAATACAAGTAATGGACTCAATTATACAAAATACACCTTAGTGGATGAATATTATAAATAGCAATCCTAAGCTTTAATGGAAGGTCAAGCATATTCCTCTTGAGGGGAGTGGGGAAACTTCTTATTATAATCCATTGCATTTGATTTTTCATAAGTAATATGTTTCTACACAAAAATTCTATAAATCATTTCAACTTGCATTATGGCAAAGGAGACAATTAAAAAAATCACAAAATTTAAATTCAACTGATTATTAACAATGCATAATTCCCTCAAAAAGTTTAAAATTCAAAAATTTAGAAAAATACAATGTTTTGATTTTTCAATTTATTATTAATCCTACTGCATTTTGAATGGTGATAAAAACATAGTATTTGAATTTGTTAATTGAACAAAAATACAAGTCATGGACTCAATTGTAAAAAATACACTTTTGTGGATGAATATTATAAATAGCAATCCTAAACTTTAATGTTAGGTAGAGCATATTCCTCTTGAGGAGAGTCGGGAAACTTCTTATTATAATCCATTGCATTTGATTTTTCATAAGTAATATGTTTCTACACTAAAATTCTATAAATCATTTCAACTTGTATTATGGCAAAGGAGAAAATTAAAAAAATGGCAAAATTTAAATTCAATTGATTATTTGCAATGGATAAATCCCTCAAAAAATTTAAAATTCAAAAAGTTGAAAAAATACAATATTTTGATTTTTCAATTTATTGTTAATCCCACTCAATTTTGATTTTTCTTAAGTAATATGTTTGTCGACACGAATTATGGAAATCATTTCAACTTGCATTGTGGCAAAGGAGGCAATTAAAAAAATTTCAAAATTTGAATTGAACTAATTATTGATAATGCATAAATTCCTCAAAGTGTTTAAAATTCAAAAAGTTGAAAAAATACAATGTTTTGATTTTTCAATTTATTATTAATCCCACTACATTTTAAATGGTGAGCAAAACATAAGATTTGAATTTGTTGATTGAACAAAAACATAAGTAATGGTATCAATTGTGCAAAATACACTATAAGGGATGAAGATTATAAATATCAATCCTATGCTTTAATGTTGGGTCAATCATATTTCTTTTAAGGGGAGTGGGGAAACTTCTTATTAGAGTCCATTGCATTTGATTTTTCATAAGTAATGTGTTTGTAAGCTAAAATTCTATAAATCATTTCCACTTGCCTTGTGGCAAAGGAAACAATTAAAAATAATGGCAAAATTTAAATTCAACTAATTATTAACAATGCATAAATCCCTCATAGAGTTTACGATTCCAAAAGATGAAAAAATACAATATTTTGATTTTGTAATTTATTGTTAATTCCACTGCATCTTGAATGGTGAGAAAAACATCTTATTTGAATTTGATAATTAAACAACAATATAAGTAATGGACTCAATTTTATAAAATACACTTTAGTGGATGAATATTATAAATAGCAATCCTAAGCATTAATGTTCGGTCAAGCATATTACTCTTGAGGGGAGTGGGGAAACCTTTTATTAGAGTCCATTGCATTTGCTTTTTCTTAAGTAATATGTTTCTGCACTAAAATACTATAAATCATTTCAACTTGCATTATTGCAAAGGAGACAATTAAAAAATTGACAAAATTTAAATTCAACTAATTATTTACAATGCATAAATCCCTCAAAGAGTTTAAAAGTCAAAAAGTTGAAAAAATACAATGTTTTGATTTTTCAATTTATTGTTAATCCCACTCAATTTTGAATGGTAAGAAGAACATAATGTTTGAATTTGTTAATTGAACAAAAATACAAGTAATAGACTCAATTGTATAAAATACACTTTAGTGGATGAATATTATAAATAACAATCTTAAGTTTTAATGTTAGGTCAAGCATATTCCTTTTGAGGGGAGTGGGGAAACTTCTTATTAGAATCCATTGCATTTGCTTTTTCTTAAGTAATATGTTGTAGGCTAAACTTCTATAAATCATTTCAACTTGCCTTGTGGCAAAGGAGACAATTAAAAAAAATCACAAAATTTAAATTCAACTAATTATTAACAATGTATAATTCCCTCTAAGTGTTAAAATTCAAAAAGTTGAAAAAATACAATGTTTTGATTTTTCAATTTATTGTTAATCCCATTGCATTTTGAATGGTGATAAAAATATAATATTTGAATTTGTTAATTGAACAAAAATACAAGTAATAGACTCAATTGTATAAAATATACTTTAGTGGATGAATATTATAAATAGCAATCTTAAGCTTTAATGTTGGGTAGAACATATTCCTCTTGAGAAGAGTGGGAAAACTTCTTATTATAGTCCATTATATTTGCTTTTCCTTAAGTAATATGCTTGTCAACTTGAATGATATAAATAATTTAAACTTGCGTTGTGGCAAAGGAGACAATTTAAAAAATTACAAAATTTAAATTCAACTAATTATTAACAATGCATAAATCCTTATAACCTTTTAAAATTCATAAAGTTGAAAAAATAAAAAATTTTGATTTTTCAATTTATTGTTAATCCCACTGCATTTTGAATGACAAGAAAAACATAATATTTGAATTTGTTAATTGAACAAAAATACAAGTAATGAACTCAATTGTACAAAATACACTTTAGTGGATGAATATTATAAATAGCAATCCTAAGCTTTAATGTTGGGTCATGCATATTGCTCTTAAGGAAGTGGGAAAACTTCTTATTAGAGCTCATTGCATTTGATTTTTTAGAGGTAATATGTTTCTACACTAAAATTCTATAAATCATTTCAACTTGCATTATGGCAAACGAGACAATTAAGAAAATGGAAAAATTTAAATTCAACTGATTATTTTACAATGTATAAATCCCTCAAAGAGTTTAANAAGCTTTAATGTTAGGCATGCATATTGCTCTTAAGGGAAGTGGGAAAGCTTCTTATTAGAACTTATTGCATTGATTTTTCAGAGGTAATATGTTTCTACACTAAAATTCTATAAATCATTTCAACTTGCATTATGGCAAACGAGACAATTAAAAAAATGACAAAATTTAAATTCAACTGATTATTTACAATGTATAAATCCCTCAAAGAGTTTTAAAATTCAAAAAGTTTAAAAAATACAATGTTTTGATTTTCCAATTTATTGTTAATTTCACTGTATTTTGAAGGGTGAGAAAAACATAATATTTGAATTTGTTAATTGAACAAAAATACAAGCAATGGACACAATTGTGTAAACTACACTTTTGTGGATGAATATTATATATAACAATCCTAAGTTTTAATGTTGACTCAAGCATATTCCCCTCGAGGGGAGTGGAGAAACTTCTTATTAGAGTCCATTGCATTTGCTGGTTCTTAAGTAATATGTTTGTTGACACGAATTATACAAATCATCTCAATTGTACAAAATACTCTTTAGTGGATGAATATTATAAATAGCAATCCTAAGCTTTAATGTTGGGTAAAGCATATTCATCTTAAGGAGAGTGGGGAAACTTCTTATTATAGTCCATTGCATTTGTTTTTCTTAAGTAATATGTTTGTCGACACGAATTATAGAAATCGTTTCAACTTGCATTATGGCAAAGGAGGCAATTAAAAAAAATTTCAAAATTTAAATTGAACTAATTATTGACAATGCATAAATCCCTATTTGTTTCTAAATTCCAAAAAGTTGAAAAAATAAAATGTTTTGATTTTTCAATTTATTGTTAATCCCACAACATTTTGAATGGTGAGAAAAATATAATATTTGAATATGTTAATTGAACAGAAACACAAGTAATGGACTCAATTGTGCAAAATACACTATAGTCGACGAATATTATAAATATCAATCTTAAGCTTTAATGTTGGGTCAAGCATATTGCTCTTAAGGGGAGCGGGGAAACTTCTTATTAAAGTCCATTACATTTGACTTTTCATAAGCAATGTGTTTGTAGGCTAAAATTCTATAAATCATTTCCACTTGCCTTGTGGCAAAGGAAACAATTAAAAAAATGACAAAATTTAAATTCATCTGATTATTAACAATGCATAAATCCCTCATAGAGTTTACAATTCAAAAGGAAGAAAAAATACAATATTTTGATTTTTCACTTTATTGTTAATTCCACGACATTTTGAATGGTGAGAAAAACATCTTATTTGAATTTGTTAATTGAACAACAATATAAGTAATAGACTAAATTGTATAAAATACACTTTAGCGGATCAATATTATAAATTACAATCCTAAGCTCTAATGTCCAGCCAAGCATATTACTCTTGAGGGGAGTGGGGAAACTTTTTATTAGAGTGCATTACATTTGCTTTTTCTAAAGTAATATGTTTCTACACTAAAATTCTATAAATCATTTCAACTTTTTTTATGGCAAAGGAGACAATTAAAAAATTGACAAAATTTAAATTCAACTGATTATTTACAATGCATAAATCCCTCAAAGAGTTTAAAATTCAAAAAGTTGGAAAAATACAATGTTTTGATTTTTCAATTTATTGTTAATTTCACTACATTTTGAATGGTGAGAAAAACATAATGTTTGAATTTGTTAATGGAATAGAAATACAAGTAAGAGACTCAATTGTATAAAATACACTTTAGTGGATGAATATTATAAATAGCAATCCTAACCTTTAATGTTGGGTCAAGCATATTTTTCTTGAGGGGAGTGGGCAAACATCTTATTAGAATCCATTGCATTTGCTTTTTCTTAAGTAATATGTTTGTCGACTCGAATTATATAAATTATTTCAACTTGCATTGTGGAAAGGAGGCAATTAAAAAATTACAAAATTTAAATTTAACTAATCATTAACAATGCATAAATCCCTAGAAGAGTTTAAAATTAAAAAAGTCGAAAAAAAAACAATGTTTTGAGTTTTCAATTTATTGTTAATCCCACTACATTTTGAATAGTGAGCAAAATATAAGATTTGAATTTGTTGATTGAACAAAAACATAAGTAATGGACTTAATTGTGTAAAATACACTATAGTGGATGAATATTATAAATAGCAACCCTAAGTTTTAATGTTAGGTCAAGCAAATTCCTCTTGAGGGGAGTGGGGAAATTTCTTATTATAGTTCATTGCATTTGCTTATTCTTAAGTAATATGTTTGTCAACACGAATTATAGAAATCTTTTCAAGTTGTGTTGTGCCAAAGGAGGCAACTAAAAAAATTTCAAAATGTAAATTGAACTAATTAGTGACAATGCATAAATCCCTATTTGTTTTTAAATACCAAAAAGTTGAAAAAATATAATATTTTGATTTTTCAATTTATTGTTAATCCCACTACATTTTGAATGGTGAGAAAAACATAATATTTGAATTTGTTCATTGAACAACAATATAAATAATGGACTCAATTGTATAAAATACACTTTAGTGGATGAATATTATAAATAACAATCCTAAGCTTTAATGTTCGATAAAGCATATTACTCTTGAGGGGAGTGGGGAAACTTTTTATTAGAGTCCATTGCATTTGCTTTTTCTTTAGTAATATGTTTGTAGGCTAAACTTCTATAAATCATTTCAACTTGCCTTGTGGCAAAGGAGACAATTAAAAAAATCGCAAAATTTAAATTCAACTGATTATTAACAATACATAATTCCCTCACAGAGTTTAAACTTCAAAAAGTTGAAATAATACAATATTTTGATTTTTCAATTTATTGTTAATCCCACTACATTTTGAATGGTGATAAAAACATAATATTTGAATTTGTTAATTTAACAAAAATACAAGTAAGAGACTCAATTGTATAAAGTATATTTTAGTGGATGAATATCATAAATAGCAATCCTAAACTTTAATGTTGGGTTAAGCATATTCCTCTTGAGTGGAGTGGGGAAACTTCTTATTAGAGTCCATTGCATTTGCTTTTTCTTAAGTAATATGTTTGTCGACACGAATTATATAAATCATTTCAACTTGCATTATGGCAAAGGAGGCAATTAAAAAATTTACCAAATTTAAATTCAAATAATTATTGACAATTCAAAAATTTCTATCAGTTTTGACAATCCAAAAAGTTGAACAAATACAATGTTTTGATTTTTCAATTTATTGTTAATCCCAATGCATTTTGAAGGGTGAGAAAAACAAAATATTTGAAGTTGTTAATTGAAGAAAAATACAAGTAATGGACTTAATTGTACAAAAAACATTATAGTGGATGAGTATTATAAATAGCAATCCTAAGTTTTAATGCTGGGTCAAGCATATTGCTCTTGAGGGAAGTGGGGAAACTTCTTATTAGAGCCCATTGCATTTGATTTTTCCTAAGTAATATGTTTCTACACTAAAATTCTATAAATCATTTCAACTTGCATTATGGCAGAGGAGACAATTAAAAAATGACAAAATTTAAATTGAACTGATTATTTGAAATGCATAAATCCCTCAAAGAGTTTAAAATTCAAAAAGTTGAAAAAATATATTGTTTTGATTTTTCAATTTATTATTAATTTCACTGCATTTTGAATGGTGAGAAAAACATAATGTTTAAATTTGTTAATTGAACAAAAATATAAGTCATGGACTCAATTGTATAAAATACACCTTAGTGGATAAATATTATAAATAGCAATCCTAAGCTTTAATGTTGGGTCAAGCATATTCCTCTTCAGGGCAGTGGGGAAACTTCTTATTATAGTCCATTACATTTGATTTTTCATAAGTAATATGTTTTTACACTAAAATTCTATAAATCATTTCAACTTGCATTATGGCAAAGGTGAAAATTAAAAAAATGGCAAAATTTAAATTCAATTGATTATTTATAATGCATAAATCCCTCAAAAAATTTAAAATTCAAAAAGTTGCAAAATACAATGTTTTCATTTTTCAATTTATAGTTAATCCCACCTAGTTTTGAATGGTGAGAAAAGCATAATGTTTGAATTTGTTAATTGAATAAAAAATACAAGTAATAGACTCAATTGTATAAAATACAATTTAGTGGATGAATATTGTAAATAGCAATCCTCATCTTTAATGTTGGGTTAAGCATATTACTCTTGAGGGGAGTGGGGAAACTTCTTATTAGAGTCCATCGTATTTGCTTTTTATGAAGTAATATGTTTGTAGAATCAAATTATATAAATCATTTCAACTTGCATTGTGTCAAACAAGGCAATTAAAAAAATTACAAAATTTAAATTTAACTAATTATTAACCATGCATAAGTCCCTATAAGAGTTTAAAATTCAAAAAGTCGAAAAAAAAACAATGTTTTGAGTTTTCAATTTATTGCTAATCCCACTACATTTTGAATGGTGAGAAAAATATAAGATTTGAATTTGTTGATTGAACAAAAACACAAGTAATTGACTCAATTGTGCAAAGTACACTATAATGGATGAATATTATAAATAACAATCCTAAGTTTTAATGTTGGGTCAAGCATATTCCTTTTGAGGGGAGTGCGGAAACTTCTTATTAGAGTTCATTGCATTTGCTTTTTCTTAAGTAATATGTTTGTTGACACGAATTATAAAAATCATTTCAATTTATTGTTAATTTCACTGCATTTTGAATGCTAAGAAAAACATAATGTTTGAATTTGTTAATTGAACAAAAATACAAATAATGGACTCAATTGTATAAAATACACTTTAGTGGATGAATATTATAAATAGCAATCCTAAACTTTAATGTTGGGTCAAGCACATTCCTCTTGAGGGGAGTGGGGAAACTTTTTATTATAATTCATTGCATTTGATTTTTCATAAGTAACATGTTTCTACACTAAAATTCTATAAATAATTTCAACTTGCATTATGGCAAAGGTGAAAATTAAAAAAATGGCAAAATTTAAATTCAACTGATTATTTATAATGCATAAATCCCTCAAAAAATTTAAAATTCAAAAAGTTGCAAAATACAATGTTTTCATTTTTCAATTTATAGTTAATCCCACCTAATTTTGAGTGGTGAGAAAAACATAATGTTTGAATTTGTTAATTGAATAAAAAATACAAGTAATAGACTCAATTGTATAAAATACAATTTAGTGGATGAATATTGTAAATAGCAATCCTCATCTTTAATGTTGGGTTAAGCATATTACTCTTGAGGGGAGTGGGGAAACTTTTTATTAGAGTCCATCGTATTTGCTTTTTCTGAAGTAATATGTTTGTAGAATCGAATTATACAAATCATTTTAGCTTGCATTGTAGCAAACAAGGCAATTAAAAAAATTACAAAATTTAAATTTAACTAATTATTAACCATGCATAAATCCCTATAAGAGTTTAAAATTCAAAAGGTCGAAAAAAAAGAATGTTTTGAGTTTTTAATTTATTGCTAATCCCACTACATTTTGAATGGTGACAAAAATATAAGATTTGAATTTGTTGATTGAATAAAAACCCAAGTAATGGATGAATATTATAAATAGGAATCCTATATTTTAATGTTGGATCAAGCATATTCCTTTTGAGGGGAGTGCGGAAACTTCTTATTAGAGATCATTGCATTTACTTTTTCTTAAGTAATATGTTTGTTGACATGAATTATAGAAATCATTTCAATTTATTGTTAATTTCACTGCATTTTGAATGCTGAGAAAAACATAATGTTTGAATTTGTTAATTGAACAAAAATACAAATAATAGACTCAATTGTATAAAATACATTTTAGTGGATGAATATTATAAATAGTAATCCTAAACTTTAATGTTGGGTCAAGCACATTCCTCTTAAGGGGAGTGGGGAAACTTCTTATTATAATCCATTACATTTGATTTTTCTTAAGTAATATGTTTCTACATTAAATTCTATAAATCATTTCAACTTGCATTATGGCAAAGGAGAAAATTAAAACAATGGCAAAATTTAAATTCAACTAATTATTTGCAATGGATAAATCCCTTAAAAAGTTTAAAATTCAAAAAGTTGAAAAAATACAATGTTTTGATTTTTCAATTTATTGTTAATCCCACTTAATTTTGAATAGTGAGAAAAACATAATGTTTTAATTTGTTAATTGAACAAAAATACAAGTAATGGACTCAATTGTGCAAAATACGTTATAATGGATTAATATTATAAATAGCAATCCTAAGTTTTAATGTTGGGTCAAGCATATTCCTCTTGAGGGAAGTGCAGAAACTTCTTATTAGAGTTCATTGCATTTGCTTGCTTTTTCTTCAGTAATATGTTTTTTGACACGAATTATAGAAATCATTTCAATTTATTGTTAATATCACTGCATTTTGAATGGTGAGAAAACATAATGTTTGAATTTGTTAATTGAACAAAAATACAAGTAATGGATTCAATTGTATAAAATACACTTTTGTAGACTAAAATTATATAAATCATTTCAAATTGCATTATGGTAAAGGTGACAATTAAAAAATTTATAAAATTTAAATTCAACTGATTATTAACAATGCATTTATCCCTATAAAATTTTAAAATTCTAAAAATTGAAAAAAAAGCAATGTTTGAATTTTAAATTTATTTTTAATGTTATTACATTTGAATGATGAGAAAAATATAATGTTTGTATATGTTAATTGAAAAAAAAATACAAGTAATGGACTTAATTGTATAAAATAAACTTTAGTGGATGGATATTAAAAATAGTAATTCCAAGTTTCAATGTTGGGTCAAGCATATATGTTTAGAGGGTAATGGCAAAATTTCTTATTAGAGTCCTTTGCATTTGCTTTTTCTTAAGTAATATATTTTTAGATTGAAATTATATAAATCATTTTAAATAGGATTGTCACAAAGGAGATAATTAAAAAAATTACAAAATTTAAATTCAACTGATTATTAACAATGCATTTATCCCTATAAGAATTTAAAATTCCTAAAATTGAAAAATTGCAATGTTTTGAATTTTAAATTTATTGTTAATACCATTACAGTTGAATGGTGAGGAAAACATAATATTTGAATATGTTAATTCAACAAAAATATAGGTAGTGGACTCAATTGTATAAAATGAACTTTAGTGGATGAATATTAAAAATAGTAATCCCAAATTTCAATGTTGAGTCAAACATATATGTCTAAAAGGTAGTGGCAAAACTTCTTAATAAAGTCTCTTGCATTTGCTTTCTCTTAAGTAATATATTTTTAGACTAAAATTTTATAAATCATTTCAAATAGGATCCTCGCAAAGGAGACGATTAAAATAATTGTAAAATTTAAATTCAACTAATTATTAATAATGCATTTGTCCTTATAGGACCTTGAAATTCTAAAAATTGAAAAAATGCAATGCTTTGATTTTTAAATTTATTGTTCAGGGCATTACATTTGAATGGTGACAAAAATGTAATATTTGAATATGTTAATTGAACAAAAATACATGTAATGGACTCAATTGTATAAAATACACTTTAGTGGATGAATATTATAAATAGCAATCCCAAACTTCAATATTGAGTGACGCATATTGCACTTGAGGGGAGTGGAGAAACTCTTTATTAGAGTCCATTGCATTTGGTTTTTCTTAAATAATACATTTTTAAACTAAAATTATATAAATCATCTTAGATAGCATTGTCGCAAAGGAGACAATTAAAAAAATTACAAAACTTAAATTTAATTGATTATTAACAATGTTTTTATCCTTATAAGACTTTAAAATTCTAAAAATTGAAAAATTGCAATGTTTTGATTTTTAAATTTATTGTAAATGTCATTGTATTTGAATGGTGAGAAAAACATAATATTTGAATATGTTAATTGAAAAAAAAATACATGTAATGGTCTCAATTGTATAAAGTACACTTTAGTAGATGAATATTATAAATAACGATCCCAACCTTCAATGTTAGGTCAAGCAGATTGCATCAGAGCAGAGTTGAAAAACTTCTTGTTAGAGTTCATTACATTTGGTTTTTCCTAAATAATATGTTTCTAGACTAAAATTATATAAATTATTTCAAATTGCATTATGGCAAAGGAGACAATTAAAAAAATTACAAAATTTAAATTCAACTGATTATTAACAATGCATTTACACCAATAGGACTTTAAAATTTTAAAAATTAAAAAAGGATAATGTTTTGGTTTTTAAATTTATTATAAATGTCATTGCATTTGAACAGTAAGAAAAACATAATATTTGAATTTGTTAATCGAACAAAAATTCAAGTAATGAACTCAATTGTATAAAATTCACTTTAGTGGATAAATATTATAAATAACAATCCCAAGATTCAATGTTGTATTGAGCATATTGCTTTTAAAGGGAGTGGAGAGTCCATTGCATTAGCTTTTTCCTAAGTAATATGTTTGTAGACTAAAATTATATAAATCATTTCAAATTGTAGTGCAATAAATGAGACAATTAAAATAATTATAAAATTAAAATTCAATTGATTATTAATAATGCATTTATCCCTATAGAACATCAAAATTCTAAAAATTAAAAAAGTGCAATGTTTGATTTTTAAATTTATTGTTAATGCTACTGCATTTAAAAGGTGGGAAAAAGAGTAATATTTGAATATTTTAATGGAACAAAAATACAAGTAATGGAGTCAATTGTATAAAATACACTTTTGTGGATGAATATTATAATTAGCAATCCCAAGCTTCAATGTTGGGTCAATCATATTACTCTTGAGGACGGTAGGGAAACTTCTTATTAGAGTCCATTGCATTTGCTTTTTCTTAAGGAATATGTTTCTAGGCAAAAATTATATAAATCATTTCAAATTGCAATGTGGCAAATTAGAATTTAAAAAAAATAGCAAAATTTAAATTCAACTGATTATTAACAATGAATTTATTCTTATAGGACCTCAAAAGTCTTAAAATTGAAAAAGTGCAATGTTATGATTTTTAAATTTATTATTAATGTCATCGCAGTTTAAATGGTGAGAAAAACATGATATTTGAATATTTTAATTGAACAAAAATACAAGTAATGGACTCAATTGTATAAAATACACTTTAGTGGATGAATATTTTAAATAGCAATCCTAAACTTCAATGTTTGGTCAAACATATTGCTCTTGAAGGGAGTGGGAAAACTTCTTAGTTGTCCATTACATTTGGTTTTTCTTCAGTAATACATTTTTAGACTAAAATTGTATAAATCATTTCAAATAGCATTGTCGCAAAGCAAACAATTAAAAAAATTACAAAAGTTACATTCAACTGATTATTAAGAATGTATTTATCCCTATAAGACTTTAAAATTCTAAAAATTGAGACATTGCGATGTTTTGATTTTTAAATTTATTGTAAATGTCATTGCATTTGAATGGTGGTAAAAACATCATATTTGAATATGATAATTGAATAAAAATACACATAATGGACTTAATTGTAAAAAATACACTTTAATGGATAAATATTATAAATAGAAATCCTAAGTTTCAATTTTAGGTCAAGCATATAACTTAATAGGGTAGTGGCAAATCTTCATATTAGAGTCCATTGCATTTGCTTTTTCTTCAGTAATATGTTTGTACACTAAAATTATGTAAATTATTTCCAATTGCATTGTGGCAAAGGAGACAATTAAAAAAATAACAAAATTTAATTTCAACTAATTATTAATAGTGCATTTGTCCCTATAAGACTTTATAATCCTAAAAATTGAAAAATTGCAATGTTTTGATTTTTAAATTTATTGTTAATGTTATTATATTTGAATGGTGAGAAAAATATAATATTTGAATATGTTAATTTAACAAAAATACAAGTAGTGGACTCAATTGTATAAAATAAATTTTAGTGGATGAATATTAAAAATAGCAATCCCAAGCTTCAATGTCAGGTCAAGCATATATCTCTAGAGGGTAGTGACAAAACTTTTTATTATAGTCCCTTGAATTTGGTTTTTTTTAAACAATATGTTTGTAGACTAAAATTATATAAATCATTTCAAATTGCATTGTGGCAAAGGAGACAATTAAAAAAATTACAAAATTTAAATTCAACTCATTATTAACAATGCATTTACACCTATAGGACTTTAAAATTTTAAAAATTGAAAAAGTTAAGGTTTTGGTTTTTAAATTTATTGTAAATGTCATTGCATTTGAATAGTGAAAAAAACATAATATTTGAATATGTTAATTGAACAAAAATTCAAGTAATGGACTCAATTGTATAAAATTCACTTTAGTGGATGAATATTATAAATAACAATCCCAAGATTCAATGTTGTGTCAAGCATATTGCTTTTAAGGGGAGTGGAAACACTTCTTATTAGAGTCCATTGCATTAGCTTTTTTTTAAGTAATATGTTTGTAGACTAAAATTATATAAATCATTTCAAATTGTAGTGTAACAAATGAGACAATTAAAAAAATTATAAAATTAAAATTCAATTGATTATTAACAATGCATTTATCCCTATAGGACATCAAAATTCTAAAAATTAAAAAAGTTTAATCTTTGATTTTTAATTTTATTGTTAATGCCATTGCATTTGAATGGTGGGAAAAAGATAATATTTGAATATTTTAATTGAACAAAAATACAAGTAATGGCGTCAATTGTATAAAATACACTTTTGTCAATGAATATTATAATTAGCAATCCCAAGCTTCAATGTTGGGTCAATCATATTACTCTTAAAGGCAGTAGGGAAACTTCTTATTAGAGTCCATTGCATTTCAAATTGCAATGTGGCAAATCAGAATTTTAAAAAAATAGTAAAATTTAAATTCAACTAATTATTAATAATAAATTTATCCTTATAGGACCTCAAAATTCTTAAAATTGAAAAAGTGCAATGTTATGATTTTTAAATTTATTATTAATGTCATTGCATTTAAATGGTGAGAAAAACATGATATTTGAATATTTTAATTGAACAAAAATACAAATAATGGACTCAATTGTATAAAATACACTTTAGTGGATGAATATTTTAAATAGCAATCCCAAACTTTAATGTTTGGTCAAACATATTGCTCTCGAAGGAAGTGGGGAAACTTCTTATTAAAGTCCATTGCATTTGATTTTTCTTCAGTAATACATTTTTACACTAAAATTATATAAATCATTTCAAATAGCATTGTCGTAAAGCAAACAATTAAAAAAATTACAAAAATTACATTCAACTGATTATTAAGAATGTATTTATCCCTATAAGACTTTAAAATTCTAAAAATTGAAAAATTGCAATGTTTTGATTTTTAAATTTATTGTAAATGTCATTGCATTTGAATGGTGAGAAAAACATCATATTTGAATATAATAATTGAACAAAAATACACATAATGGACTTAATTGTAAAAAATACACTTTAATGGATAAATATTATAAATAGAAATCCTAAGTTTCAATGTTGGGTCAAGCATATAACTTAATAGGGCAATGGCAAATCTTCATATTAGAGTCCATTGCATTTGCTTTTTCTTCAGTAATATGTTTGTACACTAAAATTATGTAAATTATTTCCAATTGCATTATGGCAAAGGAGACAATTAAAAAAATAACAAAATTTAATTTCAACTAATTATAAATCATTTCAAATAGCATTATCGCAAAGGTGACAATTAAAAAAATTACAAAAGTTAAATTCAATTGATTTTTATCAATGCATTTATCCCTATAAGATTTCAAAATTCTAAAAATTGAAAAATTGTAATGTTTTGATTTTTAAATTTATTGTAAATGCCATTGCATTTGAATGGTGAAAAAACCATAATATTTGAATATGTTAATTGAACAAAAATACAGATAATGAACTCAATTGTATCAAATACACTTCAATGGATGAATATTATAAATAACAATCTCAAGATTCAATATTGTGTCAAGCATATTGCTCTTAAGGGGAGTGGGGAAACATCTTATAAGAGTTCATTGCATTTGCTTTTTCTTAAGTAATATGTTTGTAGACTAAAATTATATAAATCATTTCAAATTACAATGTGGCAAATAAGACAATTAAAAAAATTACAAAATTTAAATTCAACTGATTATTAATAATACATTTATCCTTATAGGATTTTAAAATTCTAAAATTTGAAACAGTGCAATGTTTTGATTTTTAAATTTATTTTTAATGCAATTACATTTGAAAGATAAGAAAAACATAAAATTTAAATATGTTAAATGAAAGAAATACAAGTAATGGACTTAATTATATAAGATACACTTTAGTGGATAAATATTATAAATAGCAATCTCAAGTTTTAATGTTGGGTCAAGCATATTGGTTTTGAGGGGAGTGGGGAAACTTCTTATTAGAGTACATTGCATTTTTTTTGCTTAAGTAATATATTTTTAGACTAAAATTATATAAAGTATTTCAAATAGCATTGTTGCAAAGGTGACATTTAAAAAATTACTAAATTTAAATTTAACTGATTATTAACAATGCATTTATCTTTATAAGACTTTAAATTCAAAAAATTGAAAAGTTAGAATGTTTTGATTTTTAAATTTATTGTAAATCCCATTGCATTTGAATGGGAAGAAAAACATAATATTTCAATATGTTAATTGAACAAAAATACAAGTAATTGGCTTAATTGTATAAAATTCACTTTAGTGGATGAATATTATAAATAGTAATCCCAAGATTCAATGTTGCGCCAACCATATTGCTTTTAGGAGAAGTGGGGAAACATCTTATTATACTCCATTGCATTTGCTTGTTTTTACGTAATATGTTTGTAGAATAAAATTATACAAATCATTTCAAATTGTAGTCTGGCAAATGAGACAATTAAAAAAATAATAAAATTTAAATTCAATAGATTATTAAGAATGCATTTATCCCTATAGGACTTCAAAATTTTAAAAATTGAAAAAGTGCCATGTTTTGATTTTTAAATTTATTGTTAATGTCATTGTATTTGAATGGTGAGAAAAACATAATATTTAGATATGTTAATTGAACAAAAATACAAGTAATGGACTTAATTGTATAAAATACACTTTAGTGGATGAATATTATAAATAGCTATCCAAAGCTTCTATGTTGGGTCAAGCATATTGCTCTTAAGGGGAGTAGGGAAACTTGTTATTAGAGTCCATTGCATTTGTTTTTTCTTAAGTAATATGTTTTTAGACTAAATTATATAACTCTTTTCAAATTGCATTGTGGCAAAAGAGACAAGAAAAAAAATTACAAAATTTCAATTCAACTAATTATTAATAATGCATTTCACCTTATTGGACTTTAAAATTCTAAAAATTGAAAAAGTGCAATGCTTTGATATTTAAATTTATTGTTAATGCAATTGCATTTGAATGGTGTGAAAAATATAATATTTGAATATGTTAATTGAACAAAAATACAAGTAATGGACTCAATTATATAAAATACACTTTTGTGGATGAATATTATAAATAGCAATCCCAAACTTCAATATTAAGTCAAGCATATTAATCTTGAGGAGAGTGGGGAAACTTCTTGTTAGGGTCCATTACATTTGCTTTTGATTAAGTAATATATTTTTAGGCTAAAATTATATAAATCATTTCAAATACCATTGTTGCAAAGGAGACAATTAAAAAATTACAAAATTTAAATTCAATTGATTATTAACAATACATTTACCCCTATATGTCTTTAAAATTCTAAAATTTCAAAAACATCCAATGTTTTGAATTTTAAATTTATTGTTAATGACATTACATTTGAATGGTGAGAAAAACGTAATATTTGAATGTGTTAATTGAACAAAAATACATGTAATGGACTCAATTGTATTAAATACACTTTGGTGGATGAATATTACAAATATCAATCCCTAGCTTCAATGTTGAGTCAAACATGTTGCTCTAGAGGGAAGTGGGGAAACTTCTTTTTGCAAGTCCATTGCATTAGGTTTTCCTTAAGTAATACATTTTTAGACTAAAATTATATAAATCATTTCAAAAAGCATTGTCACAAAGGAGCAAGTAAAGAAATTACAAAAGTTAAATTCAATAGATTATTAACAATGTATTTATCTTTATAAGACTTTAAATTTCTAAAAGTTGAAAAATTGTAATGTTTTGATTTTTAAATTTATTATAAATGTCATATCATTTGAATGGTGAGAAAACCATAATTTTTGAATATGTTAATTGAATAACAATACGGGTAATGGACTCAATTGTATAAAATTTACTTTAGTGGATGAATATTATAAATAATAATTCCAAGATTTAATGTTATGTTAAGCATAGTGCTCTTAAGGGAAGTGGGGAAACTTCTTATTAGAGTCCATTGCATTTGCTTTTGCTTAAATAATATGTTTCTATACTAAAATAATATAAATCATTTCAAATTGCATTGTGACAAATGAGACAATAAAAAAATTACAAAATTTAAATTTAATTGATTTTTAACAATGCATTTATCCCTATAGGACTTTAAAATTCTAAAAATTGAAAAAGTGCAATGGTTTGGTTTTTAAATTTATTGTGAATGCAATGGCATTTGAATGGTGAGAAAAATATAATATTTGAATATGTTAATACAAGTAATGGATGTAATTGTATAAAATACACATTAGTGGATGAATATTATAAATAGCAATCTCAAGTTTCAATGTTCAGTCAAGTATATTTATCTTGAGGGGAGTGGGGAAACTTCTTATTAGACTTCATTACATTTGCTTTTGCTTAAGTAACATATTTTTCGACAAAAATTAGATAAATCATTTCAATTAGCATTGTCGTAAAGGTGATAGTTAAAAAAATTACAAAATTGAAATTTAAATGATTATTAATAGAGCATTTATCCCTATAAGATTTTAAATTCTAAAAATTGAAAAATTGCAACGTTTTGATTTTTAAATTCATTGTAAATGTCATTTCATTTGAATGGTGAGAAAAACATAATATTTGAATAAGTTAATTGAACAAAAATTCAAATAATGGACTCAATTGTATAAAATTCACTTTAGTGGATGAATATTATAAATAACAATCCCAAGTTTCAATGTTGTGCCAAGCATATTGCTCCTAAGGGGAGTAGGGAAACTTCTTATTAGAGTCCATTGCATTTGGTTTTTCTTAAGTAATATATTTTTAGACTAAAATTATATAAATCACTTCAAATTGCATTGTGACAAAAGAGACAATTAGAAAAGTTACAAAATTTAAATTCAACTGATTATTATCCCTATAGGTCTTGAAATTCTAAAAAGTGAAAAAGTGCAATGTTTTGATTTTTAATATATTGTAAATGTCATAGCATTTGAATGGTGAGAAAAACATATATTTGAATATGTTAATCCAACAAAAATTCAAGTAATGGACTCAATTGTATAAAATACACTTTAAGGGATGAATATTATAAATAGTAATTCTAAGTTTCAATGTTGGGCCAAGCATATTGCTTTTGAGAGGAGTAGGGAAGCTTCTTATTAGAGTCCATTGCATTTGCTTTTTCTTAAATAATATGTTTGTAAACTAAAATTATATAAATCATTTCAAAGAGCATTGTCACAAAGGAGACAATGAAAGAAATTACAAAATTTTATTTTAACTGATTATTTATAATGCATTTGTCCTTATAAGACCTTAAAATTCTAATAATTAAAAGCATACAATGTTTTGATTTTTAAATCTATTGTTAATGTCATTACATTTGAATGGTGAAAAAAATGAAATATTTGAATATGTTAATTCAACAAAAATACAAGTAATGGACTCAATTGCATAAAATAAACTTTAGTGAATGAATATTATAAATAGTAATCCCAAGCTTCAATGTTAGGTCAAACATATATCTCTCGAGGGTAATGGCAAAACTTTTTATTAGAGTCTATTGCATTTGCTTTTTCTTAAGTAATAAGTTTGTAAACTAAAATTATATAAATCATTTTAAATTGCATTGTGGCAAAGGAGACAATTAAAAAAATTACAAAATTTAAATTCAACTGATTATTGACAATGCATTTACCCTATAGGTCTAGAAAATTCTAAAAATTGGAAAAGTGTAATGTTTTGGCTTTTAAATTTATTGTTAATTCCATTACATTTAAAAGGTGTGAAAACATAATATCTAAATATGTTAATTGAACAAAAATATAGGTAATGGACTCAATTGTATAAAATACACTTTAATGGACGAATATTATAAATAGCAATGCCGATCTTTAATGTTGGATCAAGCATATATCTTTGGAAGGTAGTTGCAAAACTTCTTTTTTGAATCCATTGCATTTACTTTTTCTTAGGTACTATGTTTGTGGACTAAAATTATATAAATCATTCCAAATTGCATTGTGGCAAAGGAGACATTTAAAAAAATTACAAAATTTTAAATCAACTGATTATTAGTAATGCATTTGTCCCTATAGGACTTTAAAATTCTAAAAATTGAAAAAGTGCAGCGTTTTGATGTTGAAATTTATTGTTAATGCCATTGCATTTGAATGGTGAGAAAAACATAATATTTAAATAAGTTAATTTAACAAAAATTCAAGTAATGGTCTAAATTGTTTAAAATTCACTTTAGTAGATGACAATTATAAATAGTAATCCCAAGATTCAATGTTGTGCCAAGCATATTGCTTTTGAGGGGAGTGGGGAAACTTCTTCTTAGAGTCCATTGTATTTGCTTTTTTTTAAATAATATGTTTGTACAATAAAATTATACAAATCCTTTCAAATTGCAATGTGGCGAAGGAGACAATTAAAAAAACTACAAAATTTAAATTCAACTGATTATTAGTCCCTATAGGACTTCAAAATTCTAAAAATTGAAAAAATGCAATGTTTTGATTTTTAAATTTATTATAAATGTCATTGCATTTGAATGGTGAAAAAAAACATAATATTTGAATATGTTAATTGAACAAAAATACAGGTAATGGACTAAATTGTAAAAAATACACTTTAGTGGATGAATATTATAACCAGCAATCCCAAGTTTCAATGTTGGGTCAAGCATATCTCTCAAGAGGGTAGTGGCAAATATTCTTATTGGAGTCCATTGCACTTACTTTTTTTTAAGTGATATGTTTGTGGACTAAAATTATGTAAATCATTTCATATAGCATAGTCGCAAAGGTGACAATTAAAAAAATTACAAAATCTAGATTGAACTAATTATAAACAGTGCTTTTATACTTGTAAGACTTTAAATTCTAAAAATTGAAAAATTGCAACTTTTGATTTTTAAATTTATTGTAAATGCCATTGCATTTGAATGGTGAGAAAAACATAATATTTGAATAAGTTAATTTAACAAAAATTCAAGTAATGGTCTAAATTGTTTAAAATTCACTTTAGTATATGACAATTATAAATAGCAATCCCAAGATTCAATGTTATGCCAAGCATATTGCTTTTAAGTGGAGTGGGGAAACTTCTTCTTAAAGTCCATTGCATTTGCTTTTTCTTAAGTAATATGTTACTACAATAAAATTATATAAATCCTTTCAAATTGTAGTGTGGCAAAGGAGATAATTAAAAAAAAACTACAAAATTTAAATTCAACTAATTATTAACAATGCATTTGTCCCTATAGGACTTCAAAATTCTAAAAATTGAGAAAGTGCAATGTTTTGATTTTTAAATTTATTGGAAATGCCATTACATTTGAATGGTGAAAAAAACATAATATTTGAATATGTTAATTAACAAAAATATAGGTAATGGATTGAATTGTAAAAAATACACTTTAGTGAATGAATATTATGAATAGCAATCCCAAGTTTCAATGTTGGGTCAAGCATATCTCTCAAGAGGGTAGTGGCAAATATTCTTATTAGAGTCCATTGCATTTGCTTTTTTTTAAGTAATATGTTTGTGGACTAAAATTATTTAAATCATTTCAAATAGCATAGTCACAAAGGTGACAATTAAAAAAATTACAAAATTTAGATTGAACTAATTATAAATAGTGCTTTTATACTTGTAAGACTTTAAATTCTAAAAATTGAAAAATTGTAACATTTTAATTTTTAAATTTATTATAAATACCATTGCATTTGAATGGTGAGAAAACATAATAGTTGAATAAGTTAATTTAACAAAAATTGAAGTAATGGTCTAAATTGTTTAAAATTCACTTTAGTAGATGACAATTATAAATAGCAATCCCAAGATTCAATGTTGTGCCAAGCATATTGCTTTTAAGGGGAGCGGGGAAACTTATTTTTAGAGTCCATTGCATTTTCTTTTTCTTAAGTAATATGTTTGTAGAATAAAATTATACAAATCCTTTCAAATTATAGTGTGGCAAAGGAGACAATTAAAACAACTACAAAATTTAAATTCAACTCATTATTAACAATGCATTTGTCCCTATAGGACTTCAAAATTCTAAAAATTGAAAAAGTGCAATGTTTTGATTTTTAAATTTATTGTAAATGTCATTGCATTTGAATGGTGAGAAAAATATAATATTTAGTTATGTTAATTGAACAAAAATACAAGTAATGGACTGAATTGTGTAAAATTCACTTTAATAGATGAATATTATAAACAGCAATCCCAACGTTCAATGTTGTGCCAAGGATATTGCTCTTAAGGGGAGTGAGGAAACTTCTTATTATAGTCCATTGCATTTAGTTTTTCTTAAGTAATATATTTTTACACTAAAATTATATAAATCGTTTCAAATAGTATTGTCGGTAAGGAGATAATTAAAAAAATTACAAAAGTTAAATTCAACTAATTAATAACAATGCATTTATCCTTATAAGACTTTATATTTCTTAAAATTGAAAAATTGCAATGTTTTGATTTTTAATATATTGTAAATGCAATAGCATTTAAATGGTGAGAAAAACATAATATTTGAATATGTTAATCCAACAAAAATTCAAGTAATGGACTCAATTGTATAAATTACACTTTAGGGGATGAATATTATAAATAGCAGTCCCAAGCTTCAACGTTGGGTCAAGTATATATCTCTAGAGGGTAGTGGCAAAACTTCTTATTAAAGTCAATTGCATTTGCTTTTTGTTAAGTACTATGTTTGTAGACTAAAATTATATAAATCATTCCAAATTGCATTGTGGCAAAGGAGATAATTAAAAAAAACTACAAAATTTAAATTCAATTGATTATTAATAATGCATTTATCCCTATAGGTCCTTAAAATTCTAAAAATTGAAAAGGTGCAATGTTTTGGCTTTTAAATTTATTGTTAATGTCATTACATTTGAAAGGAGAGAAAAACATAATATTTAAATATGTTAATTAAACAAAAATAAAGGTAATGGACTCAATTGTATAAATTACACTTTAGTGGATGAATATTATAAATATCAATCCCAAACTTCAATGTTGGGTCAAGCATATATCTCTAGAAGGTAGTGGCAAAACTTCTTTTTTGAGTCCATTGCATTTGCTTTTTCTTAAGTACTATGTTTGTGGACTAAAATTATATAAATCATTCCAAATTGCATTGTGACAAAGGAGACATTTAAGAAAATTACAAAATTCAAAATCAACTTATTATTAACAATGTACTTGTCCCTATAGGACTTTAAAATTCTAAAATTGAACAAAAATTCAAGTCATGGGCTAAATTGTATAATATTCACTTTAATGGATAAATATTATAAATAGCAATCCCAAGATTCAATGTTGTGCCAAGCATATTGCTCTTAAGGGGAGTGAGGAAACTGCTTATTAGAGTCCATTGCATTTGTTATTATTGTTAATATGATTGTATTTGAATGGTGAGAAAAATATAATATTTGAAAATGTTAATTGAAAAAAAATACAGGTAATAGACTCAATTGTATAAAATTCACTTTAATGGATGAATATCATATATAGCAATTTGAAACTTCAATGTTGGGTCAAGAATATTGCACTTAAAGGGAGTGGGGAAACTTCTTATTAAAGTCCTTTGCATTTGCTTTTTCTTAAGTAATATGTTTCTAGACTAAAATTATATAAATCATTTCAAATAGCATTGTCGCAAAGGAGACAACTAAAAAACTTACAAATCTTAAATTCAACTAACTATTAACAATGCATTTATCCTTATAACAGTTTAAAATTCTCAAAATTGAAAATATCCAATGTTTTGATTTTAAAATTTATTGTTAATGCCATTTCATTTGAATGGTGAGGAAAACATAATATTTGAATATGTTAATTGAACAAAAATACCAAGTAATGGACTCGATTGTATAAAATACACTTTAGTGGATGAATATTATAAATAGCAATCTCATGCTTTAATATTGGATCAACTGTATTGCTCTTGAGGGAAGTGGGGAAACTTCTTATTAGAGTCCATTGCATTTGCTTTTTCTTAAGTAATATGTTTATAGACTAAAATTATATAAATCATTTCAAATTGCATTGTGGCAAAGGAGACAATTAAAAAAATTACAAAATTTAAATTCAATTGATTATTAACATTGCATTTATCCCTATATAAGACTTTAAAATTCTAAAAATTGAAAAAGTTTGTTGTTTTGATTTTTAAATTTATTGTTAATGCTATTGCATTTAAATGGTGAGAAAAACATAATATTTGAATATGTTAATTGAATAAAAATACAGGTAATGGATTGAATTGTATAAAATACACTTTAATGGATGAACATTATAAATAACCATCTGAAGTATCAATGCTTGGCCAAGCATATCTATTTAGAGGGAAGTGGGAAAACTTTTTGTTAGAGTCCATTGCATTTGCTTTTTCTCAAGTAATATGTTTGTAGACTAAAATTATATAAATCATTTCAAATTGCATTGTGGCAAAGGAGACAATTAAAAAAATTACAAAATTTAAATTCAATTGATTATTAACATTGCATTTATCCCTATATAGGACTTTAAAATTCTAAAAATTGAAAAAAGTTTGTTGTTTTGATTTTTAAATTTATTATTAATGCCATTGCATTTAAATGGTGAGAAAAACATAATATTTGAATATATTAATTGAATAAAAATACAGGTAATGGATTGAATTGTATAAAATACACTTTAATGAATGAACATTATAAATAACCATCCGAAGTATCAATGCTTGACCAAGCATATCTATTTAGAGGGAAGTGGGAAAACTTCTTGTTAGAGTCCATTGCATTTGTTTTTTCTCAAGTAATATGTCTGTAGACTAAAATTATATAAATCATTTCAAATTGCATTGTGGCAAAGGAGTCAATTAAAAAAATTACAAAATTTAAATTCAATTGATTATTAACAATGCATTTATCCTTATATAGACCTTTAAAATTCTAAAAATTGAAAAAGTGCGATGTTTTGATTTTTAAATTTATTATTAATGCCATTGCATTTGAATGGTGAGAAAAACATAATATTTGAATATTTTAATTGAACAAAAATACCAAGTAATGGACTCAATTGTATAAAATACACTTTAGTGGATAAATATTATAAATAGCAATCTTATGCTTTAATGTTGGGTCAAGCATATTGCTCTTGAGGGAAGTGGGGAAACTTCTTATTAGAGTCCATTGCATTTGCTTTTTCTTAAGTAATATGTTTGTAGACTAAAATTATATAAATCATTTCAAATTGCATTGTGGCAAAGGAGACAATTAAAAAAAATTACAAAGTTTAAATTCAATTGATTATTAACATTGCATTTATCCCTATATAGGACTTTAAAATTCTAAAAATTGAAAAAGTTTGTTGTTTTGATTTTTAAATTTATTGTTAATGCCATTTCATTTAAATGGTGAGATTGAATAAATGAATTCAACAAAAATGCAGGTAATGGACTTAATTGTATAAAATACTCTTGAGTGGACGAATATTATAAATCACAACCCTAAATTTCAATATTCGGTCAAGCATATTGCCCTTGAGGAGAGTAAGGAAACTTCTTATTAAAGTTTATTGCGTTTGCTTTTTCTTGAGTAATATGTTTCTAGATTAAAATTATATAAATCATTTCAAATTGCATTCTGGAAAAGGAGACAATAAAAAAAATTACAAAATTTATATTCAACTTATTATTAACAATGCATTTATCCCTATAGGATTTTAAAATTCTAAAAATTGAAAAAGTGCAATGTTTTGATTTTTAAATTTATTGTTAATACCATTGGATTTGAGTGGTGAGAAAAATATAGTATTTGAATATGTTAATTGAATAAAAATACAAGTAATGGATTGAATTGTATAAAATACACTTTAATGGATGAGCATTATAAATAACAATATGAAGTATCAATGCTTGGCCAAGCATATCTATCTAGAGGGAAGTGGGAAAACTTCTTGTTAGAGTCCATCACATTTGTTTTTTCTTAAGTAATAAGTTTGTAGACTAAAATTATATAAATCATTTCAAATTGCATTGTGACAAAGGAGACAATTAAAAAAATTACAAAATTTAAATTCAATTGATTATTAACAATGCATTTATCCTTATATAGGACTTTAAAATTCTAAAAATTGAAAAAGTGTGATGTTTTGATTTTTAAATTTATTGTTAATGTCATTGCATTTGAATGATGAGAAAAACATAATATTTGAATATTTTAATTGAACAAAAATACAAGTAATGGACTCAATTGTATAAAATACACTTTAGTGGATGAATATTATATATAGCAATCCCAAACTTCAATGTTAAGTCAAACATATTGCTCATGAGGGGAATGGGGAAACATCTTATTAGAGTTCATTGCATTTGATTTTCCTTTAGTACTACATTCTTAGACTAAAATTATATATGTCATTTCAAACTTTATTGTCTCAAAGGAGACAATCAAAAAAATTACAAAAGTTACATTCAGTTGATTATTAACAATGCATTTATCGCTATAAGACTTTAAAATTCTAAAAATTGAAAAATTGCAATGTTTTGATTTTTAAATTTATTGTAAATGCTGTAACATTTGAATGATTAGAAAAACATCATATTT
Source organism: Bruguiera gymnorhiza (assembly GCA_020883675.1). Taxonomy (NCBI): domain Eukaryota; kingdom Viridiplantae; phylum Streptophyta; class Magnoliopsida; order Malpighiales; family Rhizophoraceae; genus Bruguiera; species Bruguiera gymnorhiza. The sequence goes on along the minus strand of JAIRCJ010000256.1, from coordinate 643,136 downwards.
AAGTATGATAATTGAATTAAAATATAGGTAATGGACTTAATTGTAAAAAATATACTTTAGTGGATAAATATTATAAATAGAAATCTCAAGTTTCAATGTTGGGTCAAGCATATATCTCAATAGGGTAGTGGCAAATCTTCATATTAGAGTCCATTGTTGTTGATTTTTCTTAAGTAATATGTTTGTACACAATTAAAGCATATTGCTCTTGAGGGGAGTGGGGAAACATCTTATTAGAGTCCATTGCATTAGCTTTTTCTTAAGTTATATGTTTGTAGACTAAAATTATAGAAATCATTTCAAATAGCATTGTTGCAAAGGAGACAACTAAAAAGCTTACAAATCTTAAATTCAACTGACTATTAACAATGCATTTATCCTTATAACAGTTTAAAATTCTCAAAATTGAAAATATCCAATGTTTTGATTTTAAAAATTATTGTTAATGCCATTTCATTTGAATGGTGAGGAAAACAAAATATTTGAATATGTTCATTGAACAAAAATACAAGTAATGGACTTAATTGTATAAAACACACTTTAGTGGATGAATATTATAAATAGCAATCCTAAGTTTCAATGTTGGGTCAAGCGTATTGCTCTTGAGGGGAGTGGGGAAACTTTTTATTAGAGTTCATTGCATTTGCTTTTTCTTAAGTAATATGTTTGTAGACTAAAATTATAGAAATCATTACATATAACATTGTCGTAAAAGAGAAAATTAAGAAAATTATAAAATTTAAATTCAATTAATTGTTAATAATGCATTTATCCCTTTAAGACATTTAAATTCTAAATGATGGAAAAATGCAATGTTTTGATTTTTAAATTCATTGTTAATATCATTTCATTTGAATGTTGAGAAAAACATAATATTTGAATATGTTAATTTAACAAAAATGCAAGTAATAGACTCAATTGTATAAAATACACTTTAATAGATGAATATTATAAATAACAATCCCAAGCTTCAATGTTGGGTGAAGCGTATTGCTCTTGAGGGGAAAGGGGAATCTTCTTATTAGAGTGCATTCCATTTGATTTTTCTTAAGTAATATATTTGGAGACTAAATGATAAATCATTTCAAATTGTATTGTGGGAAAGGAGAGAATTAAAAAATGCACAAAATTTAAATTCAACTGATAATTAATAATGGATTTTCCCTTATAAGACTTTCAAAGTTCTAAAAGTTGGAAAATGCAATGTTTTGCTTTATAAATTTATTATTAATGTCATTGCATTTTGAATACTATAAATAGTAATCCCAAGTTTTAACGTTGGGTCAAGCGTATTACTCTTGAGGGGAGTGGGGAAACTTCTTATTAAAGTCCATTGCATTTGATTTTTCTTAAGTAATATATTTGTACACTAAAATTATATAAATCATTTCAAATAGCATTGTGGCAAAGGAAAAATTAAAAAAAAATACAAAATTTAAATTCAACTGATTATTAACAATGCATTTACCCTATAAGACTTTAAAATTCTAAAAGATGAAAAAATACAAAATTTTGATTTTTAAATTTATTATTAATGTCATTGTATTTTGAATGATGAGAAAAACATAATATTTGAATATTATGAATAGCAATCCCAAGCTTTAATGTTGGGTCAAGCATATTGTTCTCGAGGGGAGTGGGGAAACTTCTTATTAGAGTCCACTGCATTTGTTTTTTCTTAAGTAATATATTTGTAGACTAAAATTATATAAATCATTTCAAATAGCATTGTGGCAAAGGAAAAAATTAAAAAAAAATACAAAATTTAAATTCAATTGATAATTAACAATGCATTTACCCCTATAAGACTTTAAAATTCTAAAAGATGAAAAAATGCAAAATTTTGATTTTTAAATTTATTATTAATGTCATTGTATTTTGAATGATGAGAAAAACATAATATTTGAATATTATGAATAGCAATCCCAAGCTTTAATGTTGGGTCAAGCATATTGTTCTCGAGGGGAGTGGGGAAACTTCTTATTAGAGTCCACTGCATTTGTTTTTTCTTAAGTAATATATTTTTAGACTAAAATTATATAAATCATTTCAAATAGGATTATCACAAAGGAGGCAATTAAAAAAATTGCAAAAGTTAAATTCAATTGATTATTAACAATGCATTTATCCCTATAGTACTTTAGAATTCTAAAAATGGAAAAAGTGCAATGTTTAGATTTTTAAATTTATTGCTAAAGTCATTGCATTTGAATGGTGAGAAAAACATAATATTTGAATATGTTAATTGAACAAAAATAGAAGTAATGGACTCAATTGTGTAAAATACACTTTTGTGGATGACTATTATAAATAGCAATCTCGAACTTTAATGTTAGGTCAAGCATATTGCTGTTGAGGGGAGTGGGGAAACTTCTTATTAGTGTCCATTGCATTTTCTTTTTCCTAAGTAATATATTTGTTGACTAAAATTATATAAATCATTTCAAATTGCATTGTGGCAAAGGAGACAATTAAAAAAACTACAAAATTTAAATTCAACTTATTATTAACAATGCATTTATTCCTATAGGACTTAAAATTTCTAAAAATTGAAAAAGTGCAATGTTTTGATATTTAAATTTATTGCTAATTCCATTGCATATGAATGGTGAGAAAAACATAATATTTGAATATGTTAACTAAACAAAAATACAAGCAATGGACTCAATACTACAAAAAACATTTTAGTGGATAAATATTATAAATAGTAATCCCAAGTTTCAATGTTGTGTAAAGCATATTGCTGTTGAGGGTTGTGGGGAAACTTCTTGTTAGAGGCCATTGCATTTTCTTTTTCTTAAGTAATATGTTTGTAGACTAAAATTATATTAATCATTTCAAATAGAATTGTCACAAAGGAGACAACTAAAAAACTTACAAATTTTAAATTCAACTAACTATTAACAATGCATTTATCCCTAAAATTCTCAAAATTGAAAATATGCAATGTTTTGATTTTTAAATTTATTGTTAATGCCATTGCATTTGAACGGTGAAAAAAATATAATATTTGAATATGTTAATTGAACAAAAATACAAGTAATGGACTCGATTGTATAAAATATACTTTAGTGGATGAATATTATAAATAGCAATCTTAAGCTTCAATGTTGAGTCAATTGTATCGCTCTTGAGGGGAGTGGGGAAATTTCTGATTAGAGTTCATTGCATTAGGTTTCTCTTAAGTAATCTACTTGTAGACTAAAATTATAGAAATCATTTCATATAGCTTTGTCGTAAAGTAGACCATAAAGAAAATTGCAAAATTTAAATTTATATAATTGTTAACAATGCATTTATCCCTTTAAGACATAATATTTGAATATACTTCAATGTTAGGTCAAGTGTATTGCTCTTGAGGGGAGTGGGAAAACTTCTTATTAGAGTGCATTGCATTTGCTTTTTCTTTAGTAATATATTTGTAGACTAAAATTATATCAATCATTTCAAATTGCGTTATGACAAAGGAGAGAATTAAAAAAAGTACAAAATTTAAATTCAACTAATTATTAATAATGCATTTATCCCTATAAGACTTTAGAATTCTAAAAATTGGAAAAGTGCAACGTTTAGATGTTTAAATTTATTGCTAATGCCATTGCATTTGGATGGTGAGAAAAACATAATATTTGAATATGTTAATTGAACAAAAATACAAGTAATGGACTCAATTGTGTAAAATACACTTTTGTCAATAAATATTATAAATATCAATCCCAAGTTTTAATGTTGGGTCAAGCATCTTGCTCTTGAGGGGAGTGGGGAAACTTCTTATTAGAGTCCATTGTATTAGCTTTTTCTTAAGTAATATGTCTGTAGGCTAAAAATATATAAATCATTTCATATAGTATTGTAGCAAAGGAGACAATGAAGAAAATTACAAAATTTAAATTTAGTAAATTATTAACAATGCATTTATCCTTATCAAAACATGTAATGTTTTGATTTTATAATTTATTGTTAATGCTAGTGCATTTTGAATGGTGAGAAAATCATAATATTTGAATATGTTGATTGAACAAAAATTCAAGTAATGGACTCAATTGTATAAAATACACTTTAGTCGATAAATATTATAAATATCAATCCCAAGCTTTAATGTTGGGGCAACCATATTCCTTTTGAGGGAAGTGGGGAAACATCTTATTAGAGTCCCTTAAAATATTAAAATTCTAAAAGTTGAAAAAATGCAACGTTTTGATTTTGAAATTTATTGCTAATGCTATTTCATTTGAACGGTGAGAAAACATAATATTTGAATATGTTAATTGAACAAAAATAGAAGTAATGGACTCAATTGTGTAAAATACACTTTTGTGGATGAATATTATAAATAGCAATCCCGAACTTTAATGTTAGGTCAAGCGCATTGCTCTCGAGGGGAGTGGGGAAACTTCTTATTAGAGTCCATTGCATTTGCTTTTTCTTCAATAATATATTTGTAGATTAAAATTATGCAAATCATTTCAAATTGCATTGTGGCAAAGGAGAGAATTAAAAAAAGTACAAAATTTAAATTTAACTCATTACTAATAATGCATTTATCCATATCAGACTTTAAAATACTAAAAGTTGATAAAATGTAATGTTTTAATTTTTAAATTTATTGTTACTGTTAGTGCATTTTGAATGGTGAGAAAAACATAATATTTGAATATGTTAATTGAACAAAAATACATGTAATGTACTCAATTGTATAAAATACATTTTAGTCGATGAATATTATAAATAACAATCCCGAGCTTTAATGTTGGGTCAAGCATATTGCTTTTGAGGGTAGTGGGGAGACTTCTTATCAGAGTCCATAGTATTAGCTTTTTCTTAAATAATATGTCTGTGGACTAAAAATATATAAATCATTTCATATAGTATTTTAGCAAAGGAGACAACTAAGAAAATTACAAAATTTAAATTCAATAGATTATTAATAATGCATTTATCCCTATCAAAGTTTAAAATTCTAAAAGTTGAAAAAAAACAATGTTTTGAATTTTAAATTTATTGTTAATACTAGTGCATTTTGAATAGTGAGAAAAAAATAATATTTGAATATGTTTATCATACAAAAATTCAAGTAATGGATTCAATTGTATAAAATACACATTTGTAGATGAATATTATAAATAGCAATCCCACGCTTCAATGTTGGGTCAAGTGTATTGCTCTTGAGGGGAGTGGGGAAACTTCTTATTAAAGTCTATTGCATTAGTTTTTTCTTAAGTAATATGTTTGCAGACTAAAATTATAGAAATCATTTCATATAGCATTGCCACAAAAGGGACAATTAAGAAAATTAAAAAAATTTAGATTCAAGTGATTGTTAACAATGGATTTATCCCCTTAACACATTAAAATTCTAAAAGTTGAAAAAATGCAATGTTTTGATTTTGAAATTTATTGTTAATGTCGTTTCATTTGAACGGTGAGGAAAACATAATCTTTGAAAATGTTAATTTAACAAAAATGCAAGTAATGGACTCAATTGTATAAAATACATTTTTGTAGATAAATATTATAAATAGCAATCCCAAACAACAATGTTAGGTCAAGCGTATTGCTTTTTAGGGGAGTGGGGAAACATCGTATTAGAGTTCATTGCATTTGCTTTTTCTTCAATAATATATTTGTAGACTAAAATTATATAAATCAATTCAAATTGCATTGTGGCAAAGGAGAGAATTAAAAAAAGTAGAAATTTTAAATTCAACTAATTATTAACAATTAATTTATCCCTATCAGAGTTTAAAATACTAAATGTTGAAAAAATGCCATACTTTGACTTTTAAATTTATTGTTAGTGCTAGTGCATTTTGAATGGTGAGAAAAACATAATATTTGAATATGTTAATTGAACAAAAATACAAGTAATGGACTCAATTGTATAAAATACATTTTAGTGGAAGAATATTATAAATAGTAATCTCAAACTTTAATGTTGGGTCAAGCATATTGCTCTTGAGGGGAGTTGGAAAACTTCTTATTAGAGTCCATTGCATTAGTTTTTTCTTAAGTAATATGTTTGTAGACTAAAATTATAAAAATCATTTCATATAGCATTGTCGCAAAGGAGATAAATGAGAAAATTACAAAATTTAGAGTCAAGTGATTGTTAACAATGCATTTATCCCTTTAACCCATTAAAATTCTAAAAGTTGAAAAAATGCAATATTTTGATTTTGAAATTTATTGTTAATGCTAGTGCAATTTGAATGGTGAGAAAAACAGAATATCTAAACATGTTAACTAGACAAAAAAACAAGTAATGGACTCAATTGTGTAAAATACACTTAAGTGGATGAATATTATAAATAGCAATCCCAAGCTTTAATGTTGGGTCAATATTGCTCTTGAGGGGAGTTGGGAAACTTCTTATTAGAGTTCATTGTATTAGCATTTTCTTAAGTAGTATGTTTGTAGACTAAAAATATATAAATCATTTCATATAGTATTGTAGCAAAGGAAACAATTCATAAAATTACAAAATTTAAATTAAGTAGATTATTAATAATGCATTTATCCCTATTAGACTTTAAAATTCTAAATTTATTGTTAATGCTGCATTTTCAATGGTGAGAAAAATATAATATTTGAATATGTTAATTGAGCAAAAATACAAGTAATGGACTCAATTGTATAATATACACTTTAGTGGATGAATATTATAAATAACAATCTTAAGTTTTAATGTTGGGTCAAGCATATTGCTCTTGAGGGGAGTGGGAAACTTCTTATTAGAGTCCATTGTATTAGCTTTTTCTTAAGTAATATGTTTGTAGACTAAAAATATATAAATCATTTCATATAGTATTATAGCAAAGGTGGCAATGAAGAAAATTACAAAATTTAAATTCAGTAGATTATTAACAATGCATTTATCTCTATCATACTTTAAAATTCTAAAAGTTGAAAAAATGCAATGTTATGATTTTTAAACTTATTATTAATGCTAGTGCATTTTGAATGGTGAGAAAAACATAATATTTGAATATGTCAATTGAACAAAAATACAAGTAATGGACTTAATTGTATAAAATACACTTTAGTGGAAGAATATTATAAATAACAATCCCAAGCTTTAATGTTGGGCCAAGCATATTGCTCTTGAGAAGAGTGGGGAAACTTCTTATTAGAGTCCATTGGATTAGCTTTTTCTTAAGTAATATGTTTGTAAACTAAAATTATAGAAATCAATTCATATATCATTGTCGTAAAGGAGACAATTAAAAAAATTACAAAATTTAGATTCACTTGATTGTTAACAATGCATTTATCCCTTTAACACATTAAGATTCTAAAATTTGAAAAAATTCAATGTTTTGATTTTGAAATTTATTGTTAATGCCATTTCATTTGAACGGTGAGAAAAACATAATATTTAAATATGTTAATTTAACAAAAATGCAAGTAATGGACTCATTTGTATAAAATACATTTTTGTAGATAAATATTATAAATTGCAATCCCAAACTTCAATGTTAGGTCAAGCATATTGCTCTTGAGGGGAGTGGGGAAACATTTTATTAAAGTTCATTGCATTTGCTTTTTCTTCAATAATATATTTGTAGACTAAAATTATATAAATCAATTCAAATTGCATTGCGGCAAAGGAAAGAATGAAAAAAAGTACAAATTTTAAATTCAACTAATTATTAACAATGCATTTATCCCTATCAGAGTTTAAATTACTAAATGTTGAAAAAATGCCATGTTTTGACTTTTAAATTTATTGTTAGTGCTAGCGCATTTTGAATGATGAGAAAAACATAATATTTGAATATGTTAATTGAACAAAAATACAAGTAATAAATTCAATTGTGTAAACTACACTTTTGTGGATGAATATTACAAATAGCAGTCCCTAGCTTTAATGTTGGGTCAAGCATATTTGTCTTGAGGGGATTGGGGAAACTTGTTATTAGAGTCCATTGTATTAGCTTTTTCTTAAGTAATATGTTTGCAAACTAAAATTATAGAAATCATTTCATATAGCATTGCCGTAAAGGGGACAATTGAGAAAATTACAAAATTTAGATTCAAGTGATTGTTAACAATGCATTTATCCCCTTAACACATTAAAATTCTAAAAGTTGAAACAATGCAATGTTTTGATTTTGAAATTGATTGTTAATGTCGTTTCATTTGAATAGTGAGAAAAACATAATATTTAAATATGTTAATTTAACAAAAATGCAAGTAATGGACTCAATTGTATAAAATACATTTTTGTAGATAAATATTATAAATAGCAATCCCAAACTTCAATGTTGGGTCAAGCATATTGCTCTTGAGGGGAGTGGGGAAACATTTTATTAGAGTTCATTGCATTTGCTTTTTCTTCAATAATATATTTGTAGACTAAAATTATATAAATCAATTCAAATTGCATTGCAGCAAAGGAGAGAATGAAAAAAAGTACAAATTTTAAATTTAACTAATTATTAACAATGCATTTATCCCTATCAAACTTTAAAATACTAAATGTTGAAAAAATGCCATGTTTTGACTTTTAAATTTATTGTTAGTGCTAGTGCATTTTGAATAGTGAGAAAAACATAATATTTGAATAAGTTAATTGAACAAAAATACAAGTAATGGACTCAATTGTGTAAAATACACTTTTGTGGATGAATATTATAAATAGCAGTCCCTAGCTTTAATGTTGGGTCAAGCATATTGGTCTTGAGGGGATTGGGGAAACTTGTTATTAGAGTCCATTGTATTAGCTTTTTCTTAAGTAATATGTTTGCAAACTAAAATTATAGAAATCATTTCATATAGCATTGCCACAAAGGGGACAATTGAGAAAATTACAAAATTTAGATTCAAGTGATTGTTAACAATGCATTTATCCCCTTAACACATTAAAATTCTAAAAGTTGAAAGAATGCAATATTTTGATTTTGAAATTTATTGTTAATGCCGTTTCATTTGAACGGTGAGAAAAACATAATATTTGAAGATGCTAATTTAACAAAAATGCAAGTAATTGACTCAATTGTATGAATACATTTTTGTAGATAAATATTATAAATAGCAATCCCAAATTTGAATGTTGGGTCAAGCATATTGCTCTTATAAGGAGTGGAGAAACTTCTTATTAGAGTCCATTGCACTTGCTTCTTCCACAGTAATATATTTGTAGACTAAAATTATAAAAATTATTCCATATAGCATTGTTGCAAAGGAGACAATTAAAAAAATTACAAAAGTTAAATTCAACTAATTGTTAACAATGCATTTATTCCCTTAAGGCATTAAAATTCTAAAAGTTCAAAAAATGCAATGTTTTGATTTTTAAATTTATTGTTAATGCCATTTCATTTGAACGGTGAGAAGAACATAATATTTGAATATGTTAATTGAACAAAAATACAAGTCATGGACTCAATTGTGTAAAATGCACTTTTGTAGATGAATATTATAAATAGCAATTTTAAGCTTTAATGTTAGGTCAAGCATATTACTCTTGAGGGGAGTAGGAAAGCTTCTTATTAGAATCCATTGTATTAGCTTTTTATTAAGTAACATGTCTGTTGGCTAAAAATATATAAATCATTTCATATGGTATGGTAGCAAAGGAGATAATTAAGAAAATTACAAATTTTAAATTTAGTAGATTATTAACAATGCATAACCCTATCAGACTTTAAAATTCTAAAAGTTGAAAAAATGCAATGTTTTGATTTTTAAATTTATTATTAATGCTAGTGCATTTTGAATGGTGAGAAAAACATAATATTTAAATATGTTAATTGAACAAAAATACATGAAATTGACCCAATTGTATAAAATACACTTTAGTGGATGAATATTATAAATAGCAATCCTAAGCATTAAAGTCGGGTCAAGCATATTGCTCTTGAGGGGAGTGGGGAAACTTCTTATTAGAGTCCATTGTATTAGCTTTTTCTTAAGTAATATGTCTATAGACTAAAAATATATAAATCATTTCATATAGTATTGTAGCAAAGGAGACAATTAAGAAAATTACAAAATTTAAATTCAGTAGATTATTAACAATGCATTTATCCTTATCAGACTTTAAAATTCTAAAAGTTGCAAAAATGCAATGTTTTGATTTTTAAATTTATTGTGAAGCTAGTGCAATTTGGATGGTGAGAAAAACAAAATATCTGAATATGTTAATTGGACAAAAAAGCAAGTAATGGACTCAATTGTATAAAATACACTCTAGTGGATGAATATTTTATATAGCAATCCCAAGCTTTAATGTGGGTTCAAGCATATTGCCCTTGAGGGGAGTGGGGATACTTCTTATTAGAGTCCATTGTATTAACTTTTTCTTAAGTAATATGTTAGTAGACAAGCATATTTAAATTGTATAAAATAAGCTTTAGTGGACAAATATTATAAATAGCAATGCCAAGTTTTAATGTTGGGTCAAGCATATTGCTCTTAAGTGGAGTGGGGAATCTTCTTATTAAAGTCCATTGTATTAGTTTTTTTCTCAAGTAATATGTTTGTAGACTAAAATGATAGAAATAATTTCATATAGCATTGTCGCAAAGTAGACAATTAAGAAAATTACAAAATTTAAATTTAATTGATTGTTAACAATGCATTTATCCCTTTAAGACAATAAAAATCTAAAAGTTGAAAAAATGCAATGTTTTGATTTTTAAATATATTGTTAATGTCATTTCATTTGAACAGTGAGAAAAACATAATATTTGAATATATTAATTGAATAAAAATACAAGTAATGGACTCAATTGTATAAAATACACTTTAGTAGATGAATATTATAAATAGCAATCCCAAGCTTCAATGTTAGGTCAAGTGTATTGCTCTTGAGGGGAGTGGGGAAATTTCTTATTAGAGTCCATTGCATTTGCTTTTTTCTTAGTAATATATTTGTAGATTGAAATTACTTAAATCATTTCAAATAGTATTGTGGCAAAGGAGAGAATTAAAAAAACAGTACAAAATTTAAATTGAATTGATTATTAACGATGCATTTATCCTTATAAGACTTTAAAATTCTAAAAGTTGAAAAAATGAAATGTTTTGATCTTTAAATTTATTGTTAATGTCATTGCTTTTTGAATGGTGAAAAAAATATAATATTTGAATATGTTAATTAAACAAAAATACAAGTATTGGACTCAAATGTGTAAAATATACTTTTATGGACGAATATTATAAATAGTAATCCCAAGCTTTATTGTTGGGTCAAACATATTGTTTTTGGGGGAAGTGGGGAAACTTCTTATTAGAGTCCATTGCATTTGCTTTTTTTTTTAAGTAATATTTTATTAGACTAAAATTATATAAATATTTCAAATAGCATTGTCTCAAAGGAGACAATTAAAAAAATTACAAAAGTTAAATTCAATTGATTTTTAACAATGCATTTATCCCTATAGAACTTTATAATTCTAAAGATTGTAAAAGTGCAATGCTTAAATAAATTTATTGCTAATGGGATTGCATTTGAATGGTGAGAAAAACATAATATTTGAATATGTTAATTGAACAAAAATATAAGTAATGAATTCAATTGTGTAAAATACACTTTTGTGAATGAATATTATAAATAGCAATCCCAACCCTTAATGTTGGGTCAGGCATATTGCTCTTGAAGGGGGGTGGGAGAATGTCTTATTAGAGTTTGTTCCCTTAGCTTTTCTTATGTAATAGGTTTCTAGACTAAAATTATATAAATCCTTTCATATAGCTTTGTCGCAATGGTGACAATTAAAAAAATTACAAAAGTTATATTCAACTGAATATTAATAATGCATTTTTCCCTATAAGACTTTAAAATTCTAAAAGTTGAAAAAATGCAATGTTTTGATTTTTAAATTTATTGTTAATGCTATTGCATTTTGAATGGTGAGAAAAATATAATATTTGAATATGTTAATTGAATAAAAATACAAGTAATGGACTTAATTGTATAAAATACACTTTAGTGGATGAATATTATAAATAGCAATCGCAAGCTTTCATGTTAGGTCAAGCATATTGCTCTTGAGGGGAGTAGCGAAACTTCTTATTAGAGTCTATTGCATTAGCTTTTTCTAAAGTAATATGTTTGCAAACTAAAATTATATAAATCATTTCATATTGCATTGTCGGAAGGGAGACAATTAAGAAAGTTACAAAATTTAAATTCAACTGATGGTTAACAATGCGTTTATCCCTTTAAGACATTAAAATTCAAAAAGTTGGAAAAATGCAATGTTTTGATTTTTAAATTTATTGTTAATACCATTTCATTTGAACGGTGAGGAAAACATAATATTTGAATATGTTAATTGAACGAAAATGCATGTAATGGACTCAATTGTATAAAATACACTTTTGTGGATGAATATTATAAATAGCAATCCCAAGCGTTAATGCTAGGACAAGCATATTACTCTTGAGGCGAGTGGGGAAACTTCTTATTAAAGTTCATTGCATTAGCTTTTTCTTAAGTAATATGTTAATAAACTAAAATTATATAATTCATTTCATATAGCATTGTCGTACAGCAGAAAATTTAGAAAATTACAAAATTTAAATTCATCAGATTGTTGACAATGCATTTATCCCTATCATACTTTAAAATTCATAAAGTTGAAAAAAATGCAATGTTTTTATTCTTAAATTTATTGTTAATGCTAGTGCATTTTAAATGGTGAGAAAAACATAATATTTGAATATGTTAATTAAAGAAAAATACAAGTAATGAACTAAATTGTAAAAAAATACGTTTTAGTAGATGAATATTATAAATTGCAATCCCAAGTTTCAATAATGTGTTAAACTTATTGCTCTTAAGGGGAGTGGGGAAACTTCTTATTAGAGTCTATTGCTTTTGTTTTTTCCTCAATAATATATTTGTATTCTAAAATTACATAAATCATTTCAAATTGCACTGTGGAAAAGGATAGACTTAAAAAGGTACAAAATCTAAATTTAACTAATTATTAACAATGCATTTACCCCCATAAGACTTTAAAATTCTAAAAGTTGAAAAAATGCAATGTTTTGTTTTTTAAATTTATTGTTAATTTCATTGCATTTTGAATGGTGAGAAAAACATAATATTTGAATATTTTAATTGAAGAAAAATACAAGTAATGGACTCAATTGTATAAAATACACTTTAGTGGATGAATATTATAAATTGCAATCCTAAGCTTTAATGTGGGGTCAAGCATATTGCTCTTAAGGGGAGCAGGGAAACTTCTTATTAGAGTCCATTCCATTAACTTTTTCTTCACTAATATGTTTGTAGACTAAAATTATATAAATCATTACATATAACATTGTCGTAAAGGTGAGAATTAAGAAAATTACAAAAGTTAAAAAAATGCAATGTTTTGATTCTTAAATTTATTGCTAATGTCATTGCATTTTGAAAGGTGAGAAAAACATAATATTTGAATATGTTAATTGAACAAATATACAAGTAATGGACTCAATTGTATAAAATACACTTTAATGGATGAATATTATAGATAGCACTCGCAAGTTTTAATGTTGGGTTAAGCATATTGCTCTTGAAGGGAGTGGGGAAACTTCTTGATAGAGTTCATTGCATTAACTTTCTCTTAGGCAATATGTTTGTAGACTAAAATTATTTAAATCATTTCACATAGCATTGACGCAAAGCAGACAATAAGGAAAATTACAAAATTTAAATTCAACCGATTGTTAACAATACATTTATCCCTTTAAGACATTCAAATTCTAAAAGTTGAAAAAATGCAATGTTTTGATTTTTAAATTTATTATTAATGTCAATGCATTTTAAAAGGTGAGAAAAACATAATATTTGAATATGTTAATTGAACAAAAATACAAGTAATGGATTCAATTGTATAAAATACACTTTTGTGGATAAATATTATAAATAGCAATCCCAAACTTTAATGTTGGGTCAAGTATATTGCTCCTGAGGGGAGTGGGGAAACTTCTTATTAAAGTCCATTGCATTAGCTTTTTCTGAAGTAATATGTTTCTAGACTAAAATTATACAAATCATTGCATATAGCACTGTTGCAAAGGAGAAAAGTAAGAAAATTATAAAATTTAAATTCAGTAGATTATTGATAATGCATTTATCCCTATTAGGCTTTAAAATTCTAAAAGTTGAAAAAAATGCAATGTTTTGATTTTTCAATTTATTGTTAATATTAGTGCATTTTTAATGGGGAGAAAAACATAATATTTGAATATGTTAATTGAGTAAAAATGCATGTAATGGACTCAATTGTATAAAATACACTTTAGTAGATGAATATTATAAATAGCAATGCCAAGCTTTAATGTTAGGTCAAGCATATTGCTCTTTAGGGGAGTGGGAAAACTTCTTATTAAAGTCCATTGCATTTGCTTTTTCTTAAGTAATATGGTTGTAGACTAAAATTATATAAATCATTTCATATAGTATTGTTGCAAAAGAGACAATTAAGAAAATAACAAAATTTAAATTCAGTAGATTATTGACAAATGCATTTATCCCTATTAGACTATAAAATTCTAAAAGATGAAAAAATGCAATGTTTTGATTTTTAAATTTATTGTTAATGCTAGTGCATTTTGAAGGTGAGAAAAACATAATATTTGAATATCATAATTAAAGAAAAATACAAGTAATGAACTCAATTGTATAAAATACACTTTAGTGGATGAATATTATAAATTACAATATCAAGTTTTAATGTTGGGCCAAGCATATTACTCTTGAGGGAAGTGGGTTAAAGTCTGTTGCATTAGCTTTCTCTTAAATAATATGTTTGTAGACTAAAATTATATAAATCATTTCATATAGTATTGTTGTAAAGGAGACAATTAAGAAAATTACAAAATTTAAATTCAGTAGATTATTGACAAATGCATTTATCCTTATTAGACTATAAAATTCTAAAAGATTAAGAAATGCAATGTTTTGATTTTTAAATTTATTGTTAATACTAGTGCATTTTGAATGGTGAGAAAAACATAATATTTGAATATGTTAATTGAAAAAAATATAAGTAATGGACTCAATTGTATAAAATATACTTTTGTGGATAAATATTATAAACAGCAATCCCAACTTTTAATGTTGGGTCAAGCATATTGCTCTTGAGGGGAATGTGGAAACTTCTTATCAAAATCTATTGCATTAGCTTTTTCTGAAGTAATATGTTTTTAAACTAAAATTATACAAATCATTTCATATAGCATTGTTGCAAAGGAGAAAAGTAAGAAAATTACAAAATTTAAATTCAACAGATTATTGACAATGCATTTATCCCTATTAGATTTTAAAATTCTAAAAGTTGAAAAAATGCAATGTTTTGATTTTTCAATTTATTGTTAATACTAGTGCATTTTGAATGGGGAGAAAAACATAATATTTGAATATGTTAATTGAGCAAAAATGCATGTAATGGACTCAATTGTATAAAATACACTTTAGTAGATGAATATTATAAATAGCAATGCCAAGTTTCAATGTTGGGTCAAGCGTATTGCTCTTCAGGGGAGTGGGAAAACTTCTTATAAAAGTCCATTGCATTTGCTTTTTCTTAAGTAATATGTTTGTAGACTAAAATTATATAAATCATTTCATATAGTATTATTGCAAAGGAGAATTAAGAAAATTACAAAATTTAAATACAATAGATTATTGACTGACGCAGAAAACCCCAAAAAGACATGGCTTAGGGACCCAACCACATAATGAATCAAAGAACAACTAGGAAAGCTAAATTAGAGTTTAATAACACAAACTCTAGACCTAATATTCGAAGGAACACGAACCTAGGGTATTTAAGATAGATATGGACGCCACACTCCAAAAAAGAAAGGAATTGGGAGTGATAAGTCGATTTGAATGCCACAAGAAGAATTACCTCTTGATAAGTTCTTTAGTTTTTAAAAGAACTGAGGGAGAAAAACCCTTGCTTTCAATTTGACTCAAAGTTGTCTAATTTCTAGAGCTTACAAGGGGTGCCTATTTATAGGCTAAGATGGCAATCCTAAAGAGGCAAAATTCCTAATTAGGAGAAATCCTTATTTTGGAGTAATTTCAGACAAATTCTAGTACATATAATGAACTCCTATTTAGGAGTGGTGCTATTACTTAGTCTGACCTATTAAGTATTCCAGGTATATTAATTAGGCTTGGACTCTCTTTAAAACTTGAATTCGCACCATTTGAAGCTTGGTTGGCCTGAATGTCCTGAATCAAACCATTTAGTGCTTCTTTAATCTTTTTGGCTCTAGTTCGTGTTATTGGGCCTTCTGAAATGTGCAATGGACCTCTTGCATCCATTGAAGCTCTAGCTTGTGTTATTGGGTCTTCTGGATTATGCAATGGACCTCTTGCATCTATTGAAGCAAAGACTCCTTGTATAATGAAATTCAACAGATTCCGAGTTCCGAGGGAGTATGGACGTGTTTGTTGCCATGAATATAGTGCCTGTTGTGGGCATACAAGTTATTTTCAAGATCATCAAGTGGGAATGAGTAATTACAACAAAAAGAGGAGCATTGTTAGAAAGAAATCAACTGACAGTCTCATTAGTCAGCAATTGAGTAGAAAATACTTGTAAGAAATGCTAGTCATCATCAAAGACTCCTTATTTAATGAAATTTAATAGATTGCTAGTTTCAAGGGAGTATAGATGGTTTTGTTTCCATGAATATAGTGCCTATTGTGGGCACCCAAACTATTTTCAAGGTCATTGAGAGTGAATGGGTAATTACAACACAAAGTGAGACGGTCTCATTAGTCAGTAATTGAGTAGAAAATAATAGTAAAAAATGTTGATAGGGTTATTGCCATCAATATAGTGCTTTTTGTGGGCACACAAGTTATTTTCAAGCTCATCAAGTGGGAATGAGTAATTATTGCAAAAAGTGGAGCCTTGTTAGGAAGGAATCAAGAGACGGTCTTACTAGTTAGAAATTAAATAGAAAATACTTGTAAGAAATGCTAGTCATCGTCAAAGACTCATTGTTTATTGAACTTTAATGGATTATAGTTCCAAGGGAGTATAGATGGGGTTGTTGCCATGAATATAGTGCCTATTGTGGACACACAAACTATTTTCCAAATCATTAAGAGTGTGATGCGGAAAACCCCAAAAAGATGTGGCTTAGGGACCCAACACACACAATGAATCAAAGAACAACTAGGAAAGCTAAATCAAAGTTTAATAACACAAACCCTAGACCTAATATTCGAAGTAACACGAACCTAGGGTATTCAAGATGGATATGGACACCATACTCCAGAAAAGAAAGGAATTGGGAGTG
The DNA here is from genome assembly GCA_020883675.1 of Bruguiera gymnorhiza. Lineage (NCBI taxonomy): Eukaryota > Viridiplantae > Streptophyta > Magnoliopsida > Malpighiales > Rhizophoraceae > Bruguiera > Bruguiera gymnorhiza. The sequence continues at coordinate 625,871 of JAIRCJ010000256.1, read as the reverse complement.
ATAAGTCGATTTGAAAGCCACAAGAAGAATTACCTCTTGATAAGTTCTTTAGTTCTTAAAAGAATTGAGGGAGAAAAGCCCTTGCTTTCTATTTCACTCAAAGTTGTCTGATTTCCAAAGCTTACAAGGGGTGCCTATTTATAGGCTTAGATAGCAATCCTAAAGAGGCAAAATTCCTATTTAGGAGAAATCCCTATTTTGGAGGAATTTCGGACTAATTCCAGCACATACAATGAACTCCTATTTAGGAGTGATGCTGTTACTTAGTTTGACCTATTAAGTATTCCAATTATATTAACTAGGCCTGGACTCTCTTTAAAACTTGAATTCGCACCATTTGAAGCTTGGTTGGCCCGAATATCCCGAACCAGCCCATTCAGTGCTTCTTTAATCTTTTTGGCTCTAGCTCGTGTTATTAGGCCTTTTGGAATGTGCAATGAACCTATTGCATCCATTAAAGCTCTAGCTTGTGTAATTGGGCCTTCTAGAATGTGTAATGGACCTCTTGCATCCATTGAAGCTCTATTTGGTGTTATTGGGTCTTCTGGAATGTGCAATGGACTTCTTGCATCTATTGAAGCCTTCCACCCATCATCTCCATGGTTCTCATCATTCCCCCCCTCCTCAAAAGGATTCGCCCTCGAATCATCACCTACATCAAAAGGGGAAAGGTCATCAATGTTAAATGTTGCACTTACATTATACTCACTAGGAAGGTCCAACTTATAAGCATTGTCATTAATTCGTGCTACAACTTGGAAGGGACCATCTCCTCTAGGTTGTAGCTTTGAACGCCTTTGAGTTGGGAATCATTCCTTGCGCATATGCACCCAAACCCAATCACTAGGTTCAAACACCACCTTCTTTCGTTCCTTGTTAACATGGGATGCGTATTGCTTAGTTCGTTTTTCAATATGTTGCCGCACCTTCTCATGAAATTTTTTAATCATGTTAGCTTTACGTTCACCATCAATGCTAGCATACTCATTGACAGGTATAGGTACCAAATCCAAAGGAGTCAAAGGATTAAAACCATATACAATTTCAAATGGAGAGTAGCTAATAGTAGAATGAACACTCCTATTATACGCAAACTCAACATATGGTAAACAATCTTCCCATGTTTTCAAATTTGTTCGAATAATAGCACGCAAAAGAGTAGAAAGAGTTCGATTAATCACCTCAGTCTGTCCATCAGTTTGTGGATGACAAGTAGTCAAAGTAGTCAAAAACAATAGCTTAGTACCTAACTTACCCCACAAAGTCTTTCAGAAGTAGCTTAAGAACTTTGTATCCCGGTCTGAAACAATGCTCCGTGGCATGCCATGCAAACGTACTACTTCTCTAAAGAACAAGTTAGCCACATTGTTTGCATCATCAGTTTTATGGCATGGGATGAAGTGTGCCATCTTTGAAAATCTATCAACAACAATAAATACAGAATCCCTACCCCTTTTTGTTCATGGCAATCCTAGTACAAAGTCCATGGATAAATCAACCTAGGGATGGTTAGGTATGGGTAAAGGGGTATACAAGCCATGGGGTAAAACTCTACATTTAGCTTGTTTGCATATTATGCATTTCTCACATATCCTCTCAACATCGCGTTTCATGCATGGCCAAAAGAAGTGTTCATTTAGGACATCTAGGGTTTTTCTAACTCCGAAATGACCCATTAGACCACCCTCATGAGCTTCTCTTACAACCAACTCCCTTAAAGAACTCATAGGTATGCATAAATGATTTTCCCTAAATAAGAAACCCTTATGCCTATAAAACTTCTCAAAGGCTGACTTCTCACATGCTTCATACACGTTAGCAAAGTTCGGATCATTCACATGTAAATCTTTAATATGTTCAAATCCTAATAAGTTTGCAGTAAGTGTAGAGATAAGGGTATACCTGTGAGATAATGAATCAGTTACCACATTGCCCTTACTTTGTTTATATTTGATGTTGTAGGGAAAGGTCTAAATGAATTCAATCCACTTGGCATGTCTTTTGTTCAACTTTCCTTGTCCCTTCAAGTGCTTCAACGATTCATGGTCAGTATGGATGACAAACTCCTTGGGCCAAAGGTAATGTTGCCATGTCTCCAAAGCCCATACCAATGCATACATCTCTTTATCATAAGTAGGATAATTAAGGCTTGCTCCACTTAGCTTTTCACTGAAGTAAGTAATTGGGCACCTTTCCTGCATCAAAACAGCTCTGATGCCAATACTTGAAGCATCACACTCAATCTCGAAAGCTTTTGCAAAGTTAGGTAAAGCAAGTAGGGGTGTAGAGCTTAATTTTTCCTTGATGCAATTAAAAGCCTTGTCTTGGTCACTACCCCACCTAAAACTTGTGTTCTTTTTGATAAGCTTAGTGAGTGGTGCAGCAATGGTGCTAAAGTCCCTAACAAAGCGTCTATAGAAACTAGCTAGACCATGAAAGCTACGCACATCACTAATTGACTTAGGTGTAGGCCAATCACTAATTGCCTTAACTTTTTCCTCGTCAACCTCAACACCTTTAGAACTCACAACATAGCCAAGAAATGTGATCTAATTAGTACAAAAAGAACATTTCTTTAAGTTAGCATACAATTTCTCAAAACGTAAAACATTTACAATAGAACATAAATGATCAAGATGCTCTTCTAGGGTTTTACTATAGACCAAAATATCATCAAAATACACAACGACAAATTTACCAATGAATGGACACAAAACATGATTCATTAGTTGCATAAAAGTGCTTGGTGCATTAGTGAGACCAAATGGCATAACAAGCCATTCATACAAACTGTACTTAGTTTTGAAAGTTGTTTTCCACTCATCTCCCTCTCTCATCCTAATATGATGATATCCACTTTTCAAATCAATCTTAGAAAAGACACAAGAACCATGCAATTCATCCAACATGTCATCTAATCTAGGTATGGGGTGACGATACTTTACAGTGATTTTGTTGATTGCTCAACAATCAATACACATCCTCCAAGTCCCATCTTTCTTGGGTACAAGTAGAATAGGAACAGCACATGGACTCATGCTTTCCCTCACATATGCTTTGGAAATAAGCTCCTCAACCTGCCTTTGAAGCTCCTTTGTCTCCTCATGTATGCTGGCCGATTAGGGATGGATGCACCTGGGATGAAATCAATTTGTTGCTCAATTCCTCTATTAGGTGGCAATCCACTTGGAACATCATTAGGGAATACATCCTCAAATTCCTACAATAGAGCAACAACAACACTAGGCAAAGATGGGTCAAACTTGTTAGTGTTAAAATAAGCCTCCTTGTACAGAAGTACGATCATAGGTTATTTGGCATAAAATGCTCTTTTGACTTCACTCTCTTTTGCATTGTCGGAAAGGAGACAATTGAGAAAATTGAAAAATTTAAATTCAATAGATACTTAACATTGCATTTATCCCTATAAGACTTTAAAATTATAAAAGTTGAAAAAATGCAATGTTTTGATTTGTCAATTTATTGTTAATGCCATTGCATTTTAAATGGGGAGAAAAATGTGATATTTGATTATGTTAATTGATAAAAAATATAAGTAATGGACTCAATTGTATAAAATACACGTTTATGGATGACAATTATAAATAGAAATCGCAAGCTTTAATGTTGCGTCAAGCGTATTGCTCTTGAGGGGAGCTGGAAGACTTCTTTTTAGAGTCCATTGCATTAGCTTTTTCTTAAGCTATATGTTTGTAGACTAAAATTAAATAAATCCTTTCACATCGCATTGTCATAATGGAGACAATTAAGAAAATTGCAAAATTTAAATTTAAAAGATTCTTAACATTGCATTTATCCCTATAAGACTTTAAAATTATCAAAGTCAAAAAAATGCAATGTTTTGATTTATCAATTTATTGTTAATGTCATTGCATTTTGAACGGTGTGAAAATCAAACTTTATGGATTAATATTCTAAATAAAAATCCCAAGCTTTAAAGTTGGATCAAGCTTATTGCTCTTAAGGGAAGTGGGGAGACTTCTTATTAGAGTCCATTGCATTAGTTTTTTTTCTCAAGTAGTATGTTTGTAGACTAAAATTATATAAATTGTTTCATACCGCATAGTCAAAAAGGAGACAATTAAGAACATTGCAAAATTTAAATTCAACAGGTTCTTAACATTGCATTTATATTCAACAGGTTCTTAACATTGCATTTATCCCTATGAGACTTTAAAATTATAAAAGTTGAAAACATGCAATGCTTTGATTTATCAATTTATTGTTAATGTCATTGCATTTTGAACGGTGTGAAAATCAAACTTTATGGATTAATATTCTAAATAAAAATCCCAAGCTTTAAAGTTGGATCAAGCTTATTGCTCTTAAGGGAAGTGGGGAGACTTCTTATTAGAGTCCATTGCATTAGTTTTTTTTCTCAAGTAGTATGTTTGTAGACTAAAATTATATAAATTGTTTCATACCGCATAGTCAAAAAGGAGACAATTAAGAACATTGCAAAATTTAAATTCAACAGGTTCTTAACATTGCATTTATATTCAACAGGTTCTTAACATTGCATTTATCCCTATGAGACTTTAAAATTATAAAAGTTGAAAACATGCACTGCTTTGATTTTTCAATTTATTGTTAATGTCATTGCATTTTGAATGGAGAGAAAATTATATAAATCATTTCATATCGCATCGTCAAAAAGGAGACAATTAAGAACATTGCAAAATTTAAATTCAACAGGTTCTTAACATTGCATTTATCCCTATAAGACTTTAAAATTATAAAAGTTGAAAAAATGCAATACTTTGATATTTTAATTTATTGTTAATGCCATTGCATTTTGAATGGAGACAAAAACATAATATTTGAATATGTTAATGGAACAAAAATACAACTAAAGGACCCAATTGTGTAAAATACACTTTTATGGATTAATATTCTAAATAGCAATCCCAAGTTTTAATGTCGGTCAAGCATATTGCTCTTAAGGGGAGTGGGGAGACTTTTTATTAAAGTCCATTGCATTAGCTTTTTCTCAAGTAATATGTTTATAGACTAAAATTATATAAATCCTTTCATATTGCTTTGTCGGAAAGGAGACAATTAGGAAAATTACAAAATTTAAACTCAACAAATTCTTAACATTGCATTTATCCTAATAAGACTTTAAAATTATAAAAGTTGAAAGAATGCAATGCTTCGATTTTTTAATTTATTGTTAATGCCATTGCATTTTGAATGGAGGGAAAAAAATAATATTTGAATATGTTAATTGGTCAAAAATACAAGTAATGGACTCAATTGTATAAAATACATGTGTATGGATGACTATTATAAATAGCAATCCCAATCTTTAATGTTGGGTCAAGTGTCTTGCTCTTGAGGGGAGTGGGGAGACTTTTTTTTGAGTCCATTGCATTATCCTTTTCTTAACTAATATCTTTGTAGACTAAAATTATATAAATCATTTCATACTGCATTGTCGGAAAGGAGACAATTAAGAAAATTGCAAAATTTAAATTCAACAGATTCCTAACATTTCATTTATCCCAATAAGACTTTAAAATTATAAAGGTTGAAAAAATGCAATGTTTCAATTTTTTAATTTATTGTTAATGTCATTCCATTTTGAATGGGGAGAAAAACATAATATTTGAATTTGTTAATTCGTCAAAAATACAAGGAATGGACTCAATTGTATAAAATACACGTGTATGGATGACTATTATAAATAGCAATCCCAAGCTTTAATGTTGGATCAAGCATATTGCTCTTGAGGGGAGTGGGGAGACTTCTTTTTAGAGCCCATTGCATTAGCTTTTTCTTAAGTAATATGTTTGTAGACTAAAACTTTATAAATCATTTCATATCGCATTGTTGAAAAGGAGTCAAATAAGAAAATTACAAAATTTAAATTCAATAGATTCTTGGCATTGCATTTATCCCTATAAGTCTTTAAAATTATCAAAGTTGAAAAAATGTAATGTTTTGATTTTACAATTTATTGTTAATGCTATTGCATTTTGAATGGAGAGAAAAACATAATATTTTAATATGTTAATTGGTCAAAAATACAAGAAATGGGCTCAATCATATAAAATACACGTGTATGGATGACTATTATAAATAGCAATCCTAAACTTTAATGTTGGGTCAAGCATATTGCTCTTGATGGGAGTGGGGAGACTTCTTTTAATGTCCATTGCATTAGCTTTTTCTTAAGTAATATGTTTGTAGACTAAAATCTTATAAATTATTTCATATCGCATTGTTGGAAAGGAGATAGTTAAGAAAATTGCAAAATTTATATTCAACAGATTCTTAATATTGCATTTATCCCTATACGACTTTAAAATTATCAATGTTGAAAAATGCATTGTTTTTATTTTTCAATTTTTTTAATACCATTGTATTTTGAATGGTGAGAAAAAATTAATATTTGAATTTGTTAATTAAACAAAAATACAAGTAATGGACTCAATTGTATAAAATACACGTTTATGGATGACTATTGTAAATAGCAATCCCAAGCTTTAATGTTGGGTCAAGCGTATTGCTCTTGAGGGGAGGGGGAAGACTTCTTATTAGAGTTCATTGTATTAGCTTTTTCTGATGTAATATGTTTGTAGATTAAAATTATATAAATCATTTCATATTGCACTTTTAAAAAGGAGGCAAGTAAGAAAATTGCAAAATTTAAATCCAACAGATTCTTAAGATGGTATTTATCCTTATAAGACTTCAAAATTATAAAGGTTGAAAAAAATCAATGTTTTAGTTTTTCAATTTATTGTTAATGCCATTTCATTCTAAATGGTGAGAAAAAGGTAACATTTGAATAACTTAATGGAACAAAAATACAACTAAAGGACCCAATTGAGTAAAATACACTTTTATGGATTAATATTCTAAATAGCAATCCTAAGCTTTAATCTTGGGTCAAGCATATTACTATTGAGGGGAGTGGGGAGACTTCTTATTGGAACCCATTGCATTAGACTAAAATTATATAAATCTTTTCATATCGCATTGTCGGAAAGGAGACAATTAGGAAAATTGCAAAATTTATATTCAAGAGATTCTAAACATTGCAATTATCCCTATAAGACTTTAAAATTATCAAATTGTTAATGCCACTACCTTTTCTATAGCAAGAAAAATATAATATTTGAATATGTTAATTGATCAAAAATACACGTTTATGGATGACTTTTATAAATAGCAATTCCAAGCTTTAATGTTGGGTCAAACATATTGCTCTTGAGGGGAGGGGGAAGACTTCTTATTAGAGTCCATTGCATTAGCTTTTTCATAAGCAATATGTTTGTAGACTAAAATTATATAAAGCATTTCATATTGCACTTTTGGAAAGGAGACATGTAAGAAAATTGCAAAACTTAAATCCAACAAATTCTTAACATTGGATTTATCCTTATATGACTTTAGAATTATCAAAGCTGAAAAAATGTAATGTTTTGATTTTTTAATTTAGTGTTAATGCCAGTGCATTTTAAATGGAGAAAAAAACATAATATTTTAATATGTTAATTGGTCAAAAATACAAGTAATGGACACAATTGGGTTAAGCATATTGCTCTTGAGGGGAGTAGGGAGACTTCTTTTTAAAGTCCATCGCATTAGCTTTTTCTTAAGTAATATGTTTGTAAACTAAAATTTTGTAAATAATTTCATATCGCATTGTTGGAAAGGAGTCAATTAAAAAAATCACAAAATTTAAATTCAATCGATTCTTAACATAGTACTTATCCCTATAAGACTTTTAAATTATCAAATTTGAAAAATTGCAATGCTTCGATTTTTCAATTGATTGTTAATGCCATTGAATTTTGAAAGGAGAGAAAACATAATATTTGAATATGTTAATTGGTCAAAAATACAAGTAATAAACTCAGTTGTATAAAATACATGTGTATGGATGACTATTATAAATAGCAATCCCAAGTTTTAATGTTGGGTCAAGCATATTTCTCTAGAGGGGAGTGGAGAGACTTCTTTTTACAGTCCATTGCTTTAGCTTTTTTTTCAATAATATGTTTGTAGACTAAAATTACATAAATCATTTCATATTGCATTATCGAAAGGGATACAATGAAGAAATTTCCAAAATTTAAAATCAACAGATTTTTACCATTGCATTTATCCCTATAAGACTTTAAAATTATCAAAGTTGAAAAAATGCAATGTTTTGATTTTTCAATTTATTGTTAATGCCAATGCATTTTGAATGGAGAGAAAAATATAATATTTTGATATGTTGATGGGTCAAAAATACCAGTAATGGACACAATTGTATAAAATACAAGTGTATGTATGACTATTATAAACAGCAATCCCAAGCTTTAATGTTGGGTCAAGCGTATTGCTCTTGAGGGGAGTGGGGAGACTTCTTATTAGAGCCCATCGCATTAGCTTTTTCTTAAGTAATATGTTTGTAGACTAAAATTTTATAAATCATTTCATATCGCATTGTCAAAAAGGAGACAATTAAGAAAATCACAAAATTTAAATTCAATAGATTCTTAGCACTGTATTTATCCCTATAGGAATTTAGAATTATCAAAGTTGAAAAAACGTAATGTTTTGATTTTTCAATTTATTGTTAAAGGCAGTGCATTTTGAATGGAGAGAAAAACATAATATTTTAATATGTTAATTGGTCAAAAATACAAGTAATGGACTCAATTGTATAAAATACACGTGTATGGATGACTATTATAAATAGCAATCCCAAGTTTTAACATTGGGTCAAGCCTATTGCTCTTAAGGGGAATGGGGAGACTTCTTTTTAGAGTCCATTGCATTACTTTTACCTTAAGTAATATGTTGGTAGAATAAAACTATATAAATCATTTCATATTGCATTGTCAAAAAGGCGACAATTTAGAAAATTGCAAAATTTACATTCAATAAATTCTTAACATTGCATTTATCCCTATAAGACTTTCAAATTATCACAGTTGAAAAAATGCAATGTTTTGATTTTTCAATTTATTGTTAATGCCCCTACATTTTGAATGGTGAGTAAAAAATAATATTTGAATATGTTAATTGAAAAACAATACAAGTAATGGACTTAATTGTATAAAATACACGTTTATGGACGACTATTGTAAATAGGAATTCTAAGTTTTAATGTTAGGTCAAGAGTATTGCCCTTGAAGGGAGTGGGAAGACTTCTTATTAGAGCCTCTTGCATTAGCTTTTTCTTAAGTAATATGTTTGTAGACTAAAAGTTTATAAACCATTTCATATCGCATTGTCGAAAAGGAGACAATGAAGAAAATTGCAAAATGTAATATTTTGATTTTTCAATTTATTGTTAATGCTAGTGCATTTTGAATGGAGAGAAAAACATAATATTTTAGTATGTTAATTGGTCAATAATACAAGTAAAGGACTTAATTGTATAAAATACACGTGTATGGATGACTATTATAAATAGCAATCCTAAGCTTTAACATTGGGTCAAACATATTGCTCTTGAGGGGAGTGGGGAGACTTTTTTTAGAGTCTATTGCATTACCTTTTCCTTAAATCATTTCATATCGCATTGTCGGAAAGGCGACAATTCAGAAAATTGTAAAATTTATATTCAACAGATTCTTAACAGTGCATTTATCCCTATAAGACTTTAAGATTATAAAAGTTGAAAAAATGCAATTTTCAATTTTTCAATTTGTTGTTAATGTCATTGCATTCTAAATGGTGAGAAAAAAGTAATATTTGAATATGTTAATTGGTCAAAAATACAAGTAATGGACTCAATTGTATAAAATACACATATATGGATGACTATTATAAATAGCAATCCCAAGTTTTAATTTTGGGTCAAGCGTATTGCTCTTGAGGGGAGTAGGGAGACTTTTTTTTAGAGTTCATTGCATTAGCTTTTTCTTAAGCAATATGTTTGTAGACTAAAATTTTATGAATCATTTCAAACGCATTGTCAGAAATGAGAATTAAGAAAATTGCAAAATTTAAATTCAACAGATTCTTAAGTTTGCATTTATCCCTATAAGACTTTAAAATTATAAATATTGAAAAAATGTAATGTTTTAACTTCTCAATTTATTGTTAATGTCATTGCATTTTGAGTAGAGAGAAAAACATAATATTTGAATATGTTAATTGATCAAAAATACAAGTAATGGACTCAATTGTATAAAATACATGTTTATGCATGACTATTATAAATAGCAATCCTAAGCTTTAATGTTGGGTCATGCGTATTGGTCTGGAGGGGATTGGGGAGACTTCTTATTAAAGTCCATTGCATTAGCTTTTTCTTAAGTTATATGTTTGTAGACTAAAATTATATCAATCATTTCATATCGCATTGTCGGAAAGGGGACAATGAAGAAAATTGCAAAATTTAAATTCTACAGATTCTTAACATTGGATTTATCCTTATAAGACTTTAAAATTATAAATGGTGAAAAAATGCAATGTTTTGATTTTTCAATGTATTATTAATGCTATTGCACTTTGAATGGAGAGGAAAACATATTATTTGAATATGTTAATTGATCAAAAATACAAGTAAGGGACTCAATTGTATAAAATACACGTTTATGGATGACTCTTATAAATAGCAATCCCAAGCTTTAATGTTGGGTCAAGTGGATTGCTCTTGAGGGGAATGAGAAGACTTCTTATTAAAGTCCATCCCATTAGCTCTTTCTTAAGTAATATGTTTTTAGACTGAAATTTTCTAAATCATTTCATATCGCATTGTTGGATGGGTGACAATGAAGAAAATTGCAAAATTTAAATTCCATAGATTCTTAACATTGCATTTATCTTTATAAGACTTTAAAAATATCAAAGTTGAAAAAATACAATGTTTCAATTTTTCAATTTATTGTTAATTCCATTGCATTTTGAATGGTTAGAAAAACATAATATTTGAATATGTTAATTGAACAAAAATACAACTAAAGGACTCAATTGTGTAAAATACACTTTTATGGATGTCAAGAGGCATCTTATTAAAGTCAATTGCATTAGCTTTTTTTTTATGTAATATGTTTGTAGACTAAAATTATATAAATCATTTCATACCCCATTGTTGGAAAGGAGACAATTAAGAATATTGTAAAATTTAAATTCAACAGATTCTTAACATTGCATTTATCCCAATAAGACTTTAAAATTATAAATGTTAAAAAAATGCAATGTTTTGATTTTTCAATTTATTGTTAATGTTATTGCACTTTGAATGGAGAGGAAAACATAATATTTGAATATATTAATTGATAAAAAATACAAATAATAGACTCAATTGTATAAAATACACGTTTATGGATGACTATTATAAATAGCAATCCCAAGCTTTAATGTTGGGTCAAGCGTATTGCCCTTGAAAGTAGTAGAGAGACTTCTTATTAGAGTCCATTGCATTAGCTTTTTCTTAAGTAATATGTTTGTAGACTAAAATTATATAAATCATTTCATACCCCATTGTTGGAAAGGAGACAATTAAGAATATTGCAAAATTTAAATTCAACAGATTCTTCACAATGCATTTATCCCTAAAAGACTTTAAAATTATAAAAGTTGAAAAAATGTAATGTTTTGATTTCTCAATTTATTGTTAATGCCATTGCACTTTGAATAGAGAGGAAAACATAATATTTGAATATGTTAATTGATCAAAAATACAAGTAAAGGACTCAATTGTATAAAATACACATTTATGGATGACTATTATAAATAACAATCTCAAGTTTTAATGTTGGTTCAAGCAGATTGCTCTTGAGGGGAGTGGCAAGACTTCTTATTAGAGTCCATTCATTAGCTTTTTGTTAAGTAATATGTTTGTAGACCAAAATTTTATAAATCATTTCATATCGCATTATCGGAAAGGAGACAATTAAGAATATTGCAAAATTGAAATTCAATAGATTTTTAACATTGCACTTGTCCCTATAAGACTTTAAAATTATAAATGTTCAAAAAATGAAATGTTTTGATTTTTAAATTTATTGTTAATGCCATTGCACTTTGAATGGAGAGGAAAACATAATATTTGAATATGTTAATTGATCAAAAATACAATTAATGGATTCAATTGTATAAAATACACGTTTATGGATCACCATTATAAATAGCAATCTCAAGCTTTAATGTTGGGTCAAGCGTATTGCCCTTGAGGAGAGTGGAGAGACTTCTTATTAGAGTCCATTGCATTAGCTTTTTCTTAAGTAATATGTTCGTAGACTAAAATTATATAAATCATTTCATATCACACTTTCAGAAAGGAGATAATTAAGAAAATTTCAACTCAATAGATTCTTAAAATTGCATTTATCCCTATAAGACTTTAAAATTATCAAAGTTGAAAAAATGCAATGTTTTGATTTTTCAATTTATTGTTATTGTCACTACATTCTCAATGGTGAGAAAAAGATATTATTTGAATATGTTAATTAAGAAAAAATACAAGTAATAGACTCAATTGTATAAAATACACATTTATGGATGACTATTATAAATAGCAATCCTAAGTTTTATTGTTGGGTCAAGTGTATTGCTCTTAAAGGGAGAGGGGAGACTTCTTATTGGAGCCCATTGCATTAGACTTAAATTCTATAAATCTTTTCATATAGCATTGTCGGAAAGGAGACAATTAAGAAAATTGCAAAATTTAAATTCAATAGATTCTTAACATTGCATTTATCCCTATAAGACTTTAAAATTATAAAAGTTGAAAAAATGCAATGCTTTGTTTTTTCAATTTATTGTTAATGTCATTGCATTTTGAATGGAGAGAAAAACACAATATTTCAATACGCTAATTGAACAAAAATACGGCTAATAGTGTCTATTGTTTAAAATACACTTTTATGGATTAAAATTATAAATAGCAATCCCAAGGTTTAATGTTGGGTCAAGCATATTGCTCTTGAGGGGAGTGGGGAGACTTCTTATTAGAGTCCATTACATTAGCTTTTTCTTAAGTAATATGTTTGTAGACTAAAATTATATAAATCTTTTCATATCGCATTGTCAGAAAGGAGACAATTAAGAAAATTGCAAAATTTAAACTCAACAAATTCTTAACATTGCATTTATCCTAATAAGACTTTAAAATTATAAAAGTTGAAAAAATGCAATGTTTCAACTTTTCAATTTATTGTTAATACCATTGCATTTTAATGGAGGGAAAAACATAATATTTGAATATGTTAATTGGTCAAAAATACAAGTAATGGACTCAATTGTATAAAATACACGTGTATGGATGACTATTATAAATAGCAATCTCAAGTTTTAATGTTAGGTCAAGTGTCTTGCTCTTGAGGGGAGTGGGGGGACTTTTTTTAGAGTCCATTGCATTATCCTTTTCTTAACTAATATCTTTGTAGACTAAAATTATATCAATCATTTCCTATTGCATTGTCGGAAAGGAGACAATTAAGAAAATTTAAAGATTTAAAGTCAACAGATTCTTAACGTTAAAGTTATCACCATAAGTCTTTAAAATTATAAAAGTTGAAAAAATGCAATGTTTCGATTTCTCAATTTATTGCTAATGCCATTGCATTTTGAATGGAGAGGAAAACATAATATTTGAATATGTTAATTGATCAAAAATACAAGTAATGAACTCAATTGAATAAACTACACGTTTATGGATGACAATTATAAATAATAATCCCAAGCTTTAATGTTGGGTCAAGTGTGTTGCTCTTGAGGGGAGTGGGGAGACTTCTTATTAGAGCCCATTGCATTAACTTTTTCTTAAGTAATATGTTTGTAGACTAAAACTTTATAAATCATTTCATGTCGCATTGTCAAAAAGGAGTCAATTAAGAAAATTGAAAAATTTAAATTCAACAGATTCTTGGCATTGCATTTATCCCTATAAGACTTTAAAATTATCAAATTGTTAATGCCACTGCGTTTTCAATAGCCAAAAAACCATAATATTTGAATATGTTAATTGATCAAAAATACACGTTTATGGATGACTCTTATAAATAGCAATCCCAAGCTTTAATGTTAGGTCAAGCATATTGCGCTTGAGCGGAGGGAGAAGACTTCTTATTAGAGTCCATTGCATTAACTTTTTCATAAGCAACATGTTTGTAGACTAAAATTATATAAATCATTTCATATCACACTTTCGAAAAGGAGACATGTAAGATAATTGCAAAACTTAAATTGTACAGATTCTTAACATTGGATTTATCCCTATATGACTTTAAAATTATCAAAGTTGAAAAAATATAATGTTTTGATTTTTCAATTTATTGTTCATGCTAGTGCATTTTGAATGGAGAAAAAAACATAATATTTTAATATGTTAATTGGTCAAAAATACAAGTAATGGACTCAATTGTATAAAATACGCGTGTATGGATGACTATTATAAATAGCAATCCGAAGCTTTAATGTTGGGTCAAGCATATTGCTCTTGATGGGAGTGGGGAGACTTCGTTTTAATGTCCATTGCATTAGCTTTTTCATAAGTAATATGTTTGTAGACTAAAATCTTATAAATCATTTCATATCGCATTGTTGGAAAGGAGACACTCAAGAAAGTTGCAAAATTTATATTCAACAGATTCTTAACATTGCATATATCCCTATACGACTTTGAAATTATCAATGTTGAAAAAATGCATTGTTTTTATTTTTCAATTTTTTTTAATATCATTGCATTTTGAATAGTGAGAAAAATATAATATTTGAATATATCAATTAAAAAACAATACACGTAACAGACTCAATTATATAAAATACACGTTTATGGATGACTATTATAAATAGCAATGCAAAGCTTTAATGTGGGGTCAAGCGTATTGCTCTTGAGGGGAGGGGGAAGACTTTTTATTAGAGTTCATTGTATTATCTTTTTCTTATCTAATATGTTTGTAGACTAAAATTATATAAATCATTTCATATCGCACTTTTAGAAAGGAGGCAAGTAAGAAAATTGCAAAATTTAAATCCAACAGATTCTTAAGATGGTATTTATCCCTATAAGACTTCAAAATTATAAAGGTTGAAAAAATTCAATGTTTTGGTTTTTCAATTTATTGTTAATGTCATTGCATTCTGAATGGTGAGAAAAAGGTAACAAAAGAATAACTTAATGGAACAAAAATACAACTAAAGGACCCAATTGTGTAAAATACACTTTTATGGATTCATATTCTAAATAGCAATCCCAAGCTTTAATGTTGGGTCAAGCGTATTGCTATTGAGGGGAGTGGGGAGACTTCTTATTGGAGCCCATTGCATTAGACTAAAATTCTATAAATCTTTTCATATAGCATTGTCGGAAAGGAGACAATTAAGAAAATTGCAAAATTTATATTCAAGAGATTCTTAACATTGCATTTATCCATATAAGACTTTAAAATTATCAAATTGTTAATGCCATTGTGTTTTCAATAGCAAGAAAAAGATAATATTTGAATATGTTAATTGATAAAAAATACACGTTTATGGATGACTCTTATAAATAGCAATCCCAAGCTTTAATGTTGGGTCAAGCGTATTGCTCTTGAGGGGAGGGGGAAGACTTCTTATTAAAGTTCATTGTATTAGCTTTTTCTTATCTAATATGTTTGTAGACTAAAATTATATAAATCATTTCATATCGCACTTTCAAAAAGGAGACATGTAAGAAAATTGCAAAACTTAAATCCAACAGATTATTAACATTGGATTTATCCCTATATGACTTTAGAATTATCAAAGTTGAAAAAAGTGTAATATTTTGGTTTTTCAATTTATTGTTAATGCTAGTGCATTTGAATGGAGAGAAAAACATAATATTTTAATATGTTAATTGGTGAAAAATACAAGTAATCGACACAATTGTATAAAATACACGTGTATGGATGGCTATTACAAATAACAATCCCAAGCATTAATGTCGAGTCAAGCATATTGCTCTAGAGGGGAGTGGGGAGACTTCCTTTTAGAGTCCATTGCTTTAACTTTTTCTTTAGTAATATGTTTGTAGACTAAAATTACATAAATCATTTCATATCGCATTGTCAAAAGGGAGACAATGAAGAAAATTGGAAAATTTAAATTCAACAAATTCTTACCATTGCATTTATCCCTATAAGACTTTAAAATTATCAAAATTGAAAAAATGCAATGTTTTGATTTTTCAATTTATTGTTAATGCCAGTGCATTTTGAATGGAGAGAAAAGCATAATATTTTAATATATTGATGGGTCAAAAATACAAGTAATGGACATAATTGTATAAAATACAAGTGTATGGATGACTACTATAAATAGCAATCCCAAGATTTAATGTTGGGTCAAGCGTATTGCTCTTAAGGGGAGTGGGGAGACTTCTTATTGGAGCCCATTGCATTAGCTTTTTCTTAAGTAATATGTTTATAGACTAAAATTTTATAAATCATTTCATATTGCATTGTCAAAAAGGAGACAATTAAGAAAATCACAAAATTTAAATTCAACAGATTCTTAGCACTGCATTTATCCCTATAGGACTTTAAAATTATCAAAGTTGAAAAAATGTAATATTTTGATTTTTCAATTTATTGTTAATGCTAGTGCATTTTGAATGGAGAGAAAAACATAATATTTTAATATGTTAAATGGTCAAAAATACAAGTAATGGACTCAATTGTATAAAATATACGTGTATGGATGATTATTATAAATAACAATCCCAAGCTTTAATCTTGGGTCAAGCGTATTGCTCTTAAGGGGAGTGGGGAGACTTCTTATTAGAACCCATTGCATTATCTTTTTCTTAAGTAATATGTTTGTAGACTAAAACTTTATAAATCATTTCATATAGCATTGTCGAAAAGAAGTCAATGTTTGTAGACTAAAACTTCTTATTAGAACTCCACTCTTGAGGGGAGTGGGAAGACTTCTTTTTAAGGTCCATTGCATTAGCTTTTCCTTAAATAATATGTTTGTAGACTAAAACTATATAAATCATTTCATATCATACTGTCGGAAAGGCGACAATTCAGAAAATTGCGAAATTTATATTCAACAGATTCTTAACATTGCATTTATTCCTATAAGATTTTAAAATTATCATAGTGGAAAAAATGCAATGTTTTAATTTTTCAATTTATTGTTATTGCCCCTACATTTTGAATGGTGAGAAAAAAATAATATTTGAATATGTTAATTGAAAAACAATACAAGTAATGGACTCAATTGTATAAAATAAACGTCTATGGATGACAATTATAAATAAGAATCCCAAGCTTTAATGTTGAGTCAAGAGTATTGCCCTTGAAGGGAGTGGGAAGACTTCTGATTAGAGCCCATTGCATTAGCTTTATCTTAAGTAATATATTTGTAGACTAAAATTTTATAAACCATTTCATATCGCATTGTCGAAAAGAAGACAATTCAGAAAATTGCAAAATTTAAATTCAATAGATTCTTAGCTTTTCATTTATCCCTATAAGACTTTAAAATTATAAAAGTTGAAAAAATGTAATGTTTTGATTTTTCAATTTATTGTTAATGCCAATGCATTTTGAATGGAGAGAAAAACATAATATTTTAGTATGTTAATTGGTCAAAAATACAAGTAATGGACTCAATTGTATAAAATACACGTGTATGGATGACTATTATAAATAGCAATCCCAAGTTTTAACATTGGGTCAAGCCTATTGCTCTTAAGGGGAATGGGGAGACTTCTTTTTAGAGTCCATTGCATTACTTTTACCTTAAGTAATATGTTGGTAGAATAAAACTATATAAATCATTTCATATTGCATTGTCGGAAAGGTGACAATTCAGAAAATTGCAAAATTTATATTCAATAGATTCTTAACATTGCATTTATCCCTATAAGATTTTAAAATTATAAAAGTTGAAAAAATGCAATGTTTCGATTTCTCAATTTATTGTTAATGTCATTGCATTTTGAATGGAGAGAAAAGCATAATATTTGAATATGTTAACTGGTCAAAAATCCTAATAATGGACTCAATTGTATAAAATACATGTGTATGGATGTCTATTATAAATAGCAATCCCGAGCTTTGATGTTAGGTCAAGCATATTGCTTTTGAGGGGAGTGGGGAGACTTCTTATTAGAGTCCATTGCATTAGCTTTATCTTAAGTAATATGTTTCTAGATTAAAATTAGAAAAATCCTTTCATATCGCATTGCCAGAATGGAGACAATTAAGAAAATTGCAAAATTTAAATTCAACATATTCTTAACATTGCATTTGTCCCTATAAAACTTTAAGATTATAAAAGTTGAAAAAATGCAATGTTTTGATTTTTTAATTTATTGTTAATGTCATTGCATTATGAATGGAGAGAAAAACGTGATATTTGATTATGTTAATTGATAAAAAATACAAGTAATGGACTCAATTGTATAAAATACACGTTTATGGATGGCTATTCTAAATAGCAATCCCAAGCTTTAATGTTGGGTCAAGCGTATTGTTCTTGAAGGGAGTGGGGAGACTTCTTATTAGAGTCCATTGCGTTAGCTTTTTCTTAAGTAATATGCTTGTAGACTAAAATTATATGAATCATTTGATATCGCATTGTCGGAAAGGAGACAATTAAGAAAATAACAAAATTTTTATTCAACAGATTCTTAACATTGCATAGATTCCTATAAGACTTTGAAATTGTCAAAGTTGAAAAAATGTAATGTTTTGATTTTTCTATTTATTGTTAATGCCACTGCATTTCGAATGGCGAGAAAAACCTAATATTTTAATAAGTTAATTGATCAAAAATACATGTTTATGGATGACTATTATAAAAAGCAATCCCAAGTTTTAATGGTGGGTCAAGCGTATTGCTCTTGAGGGGAGTGGGGAGACTTCTTATTAGAGTCCATTGCGTTAGCTTTTTCTTAAGTAATACGTTTGCAGACTAAAATTATATGAATCATTTGACATCGCATTGTCGGATAGGAGACAATTAAGAAAATAACAAAATTTTTATTCAACAAATTCTTAACATTGCATTGATTCCTATAAGACATTGAAATTATCAAAGTTGAAAAAATGCAATATTTTGATTTTTCTATTTATTATTAATGCCACAACATTTCGAATGGTGAGAAAAACGTAATATTTTAATAAGTTAATTGATGAAAAATATACATTTATGGATGACTATAATAAAAAGCAATCTCAAGCTTTAATGTTGTGTTAGGCGTATTGCTCTTGAAGGGTGTGGGGAGACTTCTTTTTAAAGTCCATTGCATTAGCTTTTCTTTAAGTAATATGTTTGTAGAATAAAACTATACAAATCATTTCATATCACATTGTCAGAAAGGCAACAATTCAAAAAATTGCAAAATTTATATTCAACAAATTCTTAACATTGCATTTATCCTTATAAGATTTTAAAATTATAAGAGTTGAAAAAATCCAATGTTTCAATTTCTCAATTTATTGTTAATGCCATTGCATTTTGAATGGAGAGAAAAACATAATATTTGAATATGTTAATTGGTCAAAAATCCTAGTAATGGACTCAATTGTATAAAATGCATGTGTATGGATGAGTATTATAAATAGCAATCCTGAGCTTTAATGTTGGATCAAGCGTATTGCTCTTGAGGGGTGTGGGGAGACTTCTTATTAGAGTCCATTGCATTAGCTTTTGCTTAAGTAATATGTTTGTAGACTAAAAGGGTGTGAGAAGACTTCTTTTTAGAGTCCATTGCATTAGCTTTTCTTTAAGTAATATGTTTATAGAATAAAACTATATAAATCATTTCATATCACATTGTCAGAAAAGCAACAATTCAAAAAATTGCAAAATTTATATTCAACAGATTCTTAACATTGCATTTATCCCTATAAGATTTTAAAATTATAAAAGTTGAAAAAATCCAATGTTTCGATTTCTCAATTTATTGTTAATGCCATTGCATTTTGAATGGAGAGAAAAACATAATATTTGAATATGTTAATTGGTCAAAAATCCTAGTAATGGACTCAATTGTATAAAACACATGTGTATGGATGACTATTATAAATAGCAATCCTGAGCTTTAATGTTGGGTCAAGCGTATTGCTCTTGAGGGGTGTGGGGAGACTTCTTATTAGAGTCCATTGCATTAGCTTTTTTTAAGTAATATGTTTATAAACTAAAATTATAAAAATCCTTTCATATCGCATTGTCAGAATGGAGACAATTAAGAAAATTGCAAAATTTATATTCAACAGATTCTTAACATTGCATTCATCCCTATGAGACTTTAAAATTATAAAAGTTCAAAAAATGCAATATTTCATTTTTTCAATTTATTGTTAATGCCAATGCATTTTGAATGGAGAGAAAAACATAAGATTTGAATATGTTAATTGGTCAAAAATACAAGTAATGGACTGAATTGTATAAAATACACGTGTATGGATGACTATTATAAATAGCAATTGCAAGCTCTATGGATCACTATTATAAATAGCATATAGCTCTTGAGTTGAGTGGGGAGACTTCTTTTTAGAGTCCATTGCATTAGTTTTTCTTAAGTAATATGTTTGTAGACTAAATTTTAAAAATCATTTCATATCACATTGTCGAAAAGGAGACAATTAAGAAAATTGCAAAATTTAAATTCAACAAATTCTGAGCACTATATTTATCCCTATAAGACTTTAAAATTATCAAAGGTGAAAAAATGTAATGTTTTGATTTTTCAATTTATTGTTAATGTCAGTGCATTTTGAATGGAGAGAAAAATATAATATTTTAATATGTTAATTGGTCAAAAATACAAGAAATGGACTCAATTGTATAAAATACACATGTATGGATGACTATTATAAATAGCAATCCTAAGTTTTAATATTGGGTCAAGTGTATTGCTTTTGAGAGGAGTGTGGACACTTCTTATTAGAGTCCATTGCGTTACCTTTTTCTTAAGTAATATGTTTGTAGACTAAAATTATATAAATCATTTCATATCACACTTTTAGAAAGGAGAGACGTAAGAAAATTGCAAAATTTAAATCCAATAGATTTTTAACATTGTATTTATCCCTATAAGACTTTAAAATTATAAAAGTTGAAATAATGCAAAGTTATGATTTTTCAATTTATTGTTAATGTCGTTGTATTCTGAATGGTGAGAAAAACGTAATATTTGAATATGTTAATGGAACAAAAATACAACTGAAGGACACAATTGTGTCAAATACACTTTTATGGATTAATATTCTAAATAAAAATCCCAAGTTTTAATGTTGGATCAAGCGTATTGCTCTTGAGGGGAGTGGGGAGGCTTGTTATTAGAGTCTATTGCATTGGCTTTTTCTTAAGTAATATGTTTGTGGACTAAAATTTTATAAATCATTTCGTAGCACATTGTTGTAAAGGAGACAATTAAGAAAATTGCAAAATTTAAATTCAACAAATTCTTAACATTGCATCTATGCCTATAAGACTTTAAAATTATCAAAGTTGAAAAAATGTAATATTTTGATTTTTCAATTAATTGTGAATGTCACTACATTTTGAATGGTGAGAAAAACATAATATTTGAATATGTTAATTGATCAAAAATACACGTTTATGGATGATTATTGTAAAGAGCAATCCCAAGCTTGAATGTTGGGTCAAGTGTATTGCTCTTGAGGGGAGTGGGGAGACTTCTTATTAAAGTCCATCGCATTAGCTTTTTCTTAAGTAATATGTTGGTAGACTAAAATTTTATAAATCATTTAATATCGCATTGTCGGAAAGGAGATAATTAAGAAAATTGCAAAATTTAAATTCATTAGATTCTTAATATCGCATTTATCCCTATAAGACTTTAAAAATATCAAAGTTAAAAAAATGCAATGTTTTGATTTTTCAATTTATTGTTAATGCCAATCCATTTTGAATGGAGAGAAAAACATAATATTTTACTATGTTAATGGGTCAAAAATACAAGTAATGGACTCAATTGTATAAAACACGAGAGTATGGATGACTATTATAAATAGCAATTCCAAGCTTTAATGTTGGGTCAAGCGTATTGCTCAGTGGGGATACTTCTTTTTAGAGTCCATTGCATTAGCTTTTCTTGAAGTAATATGTTTGTAGACTAAAATTTTATAAATAATTTCATATTGCTTTGTCGAAAAGGAGACAATTAAGAAAATTGCAAAATTTAAATTCAACAGATTCTTAACATTCCATTTATCCCTATAAGACTTTAAAATTATCAAAGTTGAAAAAATGTAATGTTTTGATTTTTCAATTTATTGTCAATGCCACTGCATTTTGATTGGTGAGAACAACATAATATTTGAATATCTTAGTGGAATAAAAATACAACAAATGGACTCCATTTTGTAAAATACACTTCTATGGATTAAAATTCTAAATAGTAATCCCAAGCTTTAATGTTGCGTCAAGTATATTGCTCTCGAGGGGAGTGGCTTCTTAAAGTCCATTGCATTAGCTTTTCCTTAAGTAATATGTTTGTAGACTAAAATTATATAAATCATTTCATATTGCTTTGTCAGAAAGGAGACAATTAAGAAAATTGCAAAATTTTAATTCAACAAGTTCTTAACATTGCATCTATGCCTATAGGACTTTAAAATTATCAAAGTTGAAAAAATGTAATGTTTTCATTTTTCAATTTATTGTCAATGTCACTCCATTTTGAATGGTGAGAAAAACATAATATTTGAATATGATAATTGATCAAAAATACATGTTTATGGATGACTATTATAAATAGCAATCCCAAGCTTTAATATTGGGTCAAGCGTATTGCTCTTGAGGGGAGAGGAGTGGGGAGACTTCTTATTAAAGTCCATCGCATTAGCTTTTTCTTAAGTAATATGTTGGTAGACTAAAATTTAATAAATCATTTAATATTGCATTGTCAGAAAGGAGACAATTAAGAAAACTGCAAAATTTAAATTCAATAGATTCTTAACATTGCATTCATCCCTATAAGACTTTAAAATTATAAAAGTTGAAAAAATGCAATGTTTCAATTTTTCAATTTATTGTTAATGCCATTGCATTTTGAATGGAGAGAAAAACATAAGATTTGAATATGTTAATTGGTCAAAAATACAACTAATGGACTCAATTGTATAAAATACACGTGTATGGATGACTATTATAAATAGCAACCCCAAGCTTTAATGTTGGGCCAAGTGTATTGCTCTTGAGGGGAGTGGGGAGACATCTTTTTAGAGTTGATTGCGTTAGCTTTTTCGTAAGTAACATGTTTGTAGACTAAAATTATATAAATCATTTCATATTGTAATGTCGGAAAGGAGACAACTAAGAAAATTGCAAAATTTATATTCAATAGATTCTTACCATTGCCTTTATTCCTATATGACTTTAAAATTATCAAAGTTGAAAAATTGCAATGTTTTTATTTTTCTATTTATTGTTAATGCCACTGCATTTTGAATGGTGAGAAAAACGTAATATTTGAATATATTAATGGAACAAAAATACAACTAAAGGACTCAATTATGTAAAATACATTTTTATGGATTAATATTCTAAATAGCAATCCCAAGCTTAAATGTTGGGTCAAGCATATAACTCTTGATGGGAGTGGGGACACTTCTTATTAAAGTCCGTTGCATTAGCTTTTTCTTAAGTAATATGTTTGTAGACTAAAATTTTATAAATCATTTCATATCACATTGTCGGAAAGGAGACAATTAAGAAAAATGCAACATTTAAATGCAACAGATTCTTAACATTGCATTTATCCCTATAAGATTTATAAAAGTTGAAAAAATGCAATGCTTCGATTTCTCAATTTATTGTTAATGCATTGCATTTTGAATGGAGAGAAAAACATAATATTTGAATATGTTAATTGGTCAAAATACAAGTAATGGACTCAATTGTATAAAATACATGTGTATAGATGACTATTATAAATAGTCATCCTAAGTTTTAATGTTGGGTCAAGCATATTGCTCTTAAGGGGAGTGGGGAGACTTCTTTTTTATAGTCCATTGCATTAGCTTTTTCTTTAGTAATTTGTTTGAAGGCTAAAATTTTATAAATCATTTCATATCACATTGTTGAAAAGGAGACAATTAAGAAAAGTGGAAAATTTAAATTCAACAGATTCTTAGCATTCCATTTATCCCTATAAGACTTTAAAATTATCAAAGTTGAAAAAATGTAATGTTTTGATTTTTCAATTTATTGTTAATGCCACTGCATTTTGATTGGTGAGAACAACATAATATTTGAATATGTTAGTGGAACAAAACTACAACAAAAGGACACAATTGTTTAAAATACACTTCAATGGATTAAAATTCTAAATAGTAATCCCAAGTTTTAAGGTTGTGTCAATTATATTGCTCTTAAAGGGAGTGGGGAGACTTCTTATTAAAGTCCATTGCATTAGCTTTTTTTGAAGTAATATGTTTGTAGACTAAAATTATATAAATCATTTCATATTGTTTTGTCAGAAAGGAGACAATTAAGAAAATTGCAAATTTTCAATTTAACAAATTCTTAACATTGCATTTATCCTTATATGACTTAAAATTATAAAAGTTGAAAAAATGCAATATTTTGATTTTTCAATTTATTATTAATGCCAGTGCATTTTGAATGGGGAGAAAAACATAATATTTTAATATGTTAGTTGGTCAAATATACAAGTAATGGACTTAATTGTATAAAATAAACGTGTATGGATGACTATTATAAATAGCAATCCCAAACTTTAATGTTAGGTCAAGCGTATTGCTCTTGAGGGGAGTGGGGAGACTTCTTTTTATAGTCCATTGCATTAGCTTTTTCTTAAGTAATATGTTTGTAGACTAAAATTATATAAATGATTTCATGTCACATTGTCGGAAAGGAGACAATTAAGAAAATTGCAAAATTTATATTCAACAGATTCTTAACATTGCATTTATCCCTATAATACTTTAAAATTATCAAAGTTGAAATGATGCAATGTTTTGATTTTTCAATTTATTGTTAATGCCACTCCATTTTGAATGGTGAGAAAAACATAATATTTGAATATGTTAATTGATAAAAAATACATGTTTATGGATGACTATTATAAGTAGCAATCTCAAGCTTTAATGTTGGGTCAAGCATATTGCTCTTGAGGGGTGGGGGAAGACTTGTTATTAGAGTCCATTGCTTTAGCTTTTTCTTAAGTAATATGTTTGTAGACTAAAATTATATAAATCATTTCATATTGCACTTTCAGAAAGGAGGCAAGTAAGAATATTGCAAAATTTAAATCCAACAGATTCTTAAGATTGTATTTGTCCCTATAAAACTTTAAATTATAAGGGTTGAAACAATGCAATGTTTTGAATTTTCAATTTATTGTTAATGCCATTGCATTCTAAATGGCGAGAAAAACGTAATATTTGAATATGTTAAGGGAACAAAAATACAACTAATAGACTCAATTGTGTAAAATACACTTTTATGGATTAATACTCTAAATAGCAATCCCAAGTTTTAACGTTAGGTTAAGCATATAATTCTTGAGGGGAGTGGGGAGACTTCTTTTTAGAGTCCATTGCATTAGCTTTTTCTTAAGTAATATGTTTGTAGACTAAAATTATATAAATCATTTCGTATTGCATTGTTGGAAGGGAAACTATTAAGAAAATTGCAAAATTTAAATTCAATAGATTCTTAACATTGCATTTATCCTAATAAGACTTTAAAATTATAAAAGTTGAAAAAATGCAAAGTTTCGATTTATTGTTAATGTCATTGCATTTTGAATGGAGAGAAAAATATAATATTTGAATATGTTAATTGGTCAAAAATACATGTAATGGACTCAATTGCGTAAAATATACGTGTATGGATGACTATTATAAATAGCAATCCCAAACTTTAATGTTGCGTCAAGCATGTTACTCTTGAGGGGAGTGGAAAGGCTTCTTTTTAGAGCCCATTGCATTAGCTTTTTCTTAAGTAATATGTTGGTAGACTAAAATTATATAAATCATTTCATATCGCATTGTTGGAAAGGAGACAATTAAGAAAATTGTAAAATTTATATTCAACAGATTCTTAACATTGCATTTATCCCTATAAGACTTTAAAATTATCAAAGTTGAAAAAATGCAATATTTTGATTTTTAAATTTATTGTTAATGCCACTGTATTTTGAATGGTGGGAAAAAAAAATATTTGAATATGTTAATTGAAAAACAATACAAGTAACGGAGTCAATTGTATAAAATACACATTTATGGATGACTATTATAAATAGCAATTCCAAGCGTTAATGTTGGATCGAACATATTGTTTTTGAGGGGAGTGGGGAGGCTCTTATTAGAGCCTATTGCATTAGCTTTTTCTTAAGTAATATGTTTGTAGACTAAAATTTTATAAATCATTTCATATCGCATTGTCAAAAAGGAGACAATTAAGAAAATTACAAAATTTAAATTCAACAGATTCTTAGCATTCCATTTATCCTTATAAGAATTTAAAATTATCAAAGTTGAAAAAATGTAATGTTTTGATTAATCAATTTATTGTTAATGCCAATGCATTTTGATTGGTGAGAACAATATAATATTGGAATATGTTAGTGCAACAAAAATACAACTAAAGGACTCAATTGTGTAAAATACACTTCTATGGATTAAAATTATAAATAGCAATCTCAAATTTTAATGTTGCGTCAAGTATATTGCTCTTAAGGGGAATAGGGAGACTTCTTATTAAAGTCCATTGCATTAGCTTTTTCTTAAGTAATATGTTTGTAGACTAAAATTATATAAATCATTCCATATCACATTGTCAGAATGGAGACAATTAAAAAAGTTTCAAAATTTAAATTCAACAGATTCTTAACATTGCATTTATCCCTATAAGACTTTAAAATTATAAAAGTTGAAAAAATGAAATGTTTCAATTTTTCAATTTATTGTTAATGTCATTGCATTTTGAATGGAGTGAAAAACATAATCTTTGAATATGTTAATTGGTCATAAATACAAGTAATGGACTCAATTGTATAAAATACACATGTATGGATGATTATTATAAATAGCAATCCCAAAGCTTTAATATTGGGTCAAGCGTATTGCTCTTGAGGGGAATAGGGAGACTTCTTTTTAGAGTCCATTCCATTAGCTTTTTAAGTATTATGTTTGTAGACTAAAATTATATAAATCATTTCATATTGCACTTTTGGAAAGGATACAATTAGGAAAATTGCAAAATTTAAATTCAACAAATTCTTAACATTGCATTTATCCCTATAAAACTTTAAAATTATAAAAGTTGAAAAAATTGCAATGTTTTGATTTTTCAATTTATTTTTAATGCTAGTGCATTTTGAATGGAGAGAAAAAGATAATATTTGAATATGTTAATTGATAAAAAATACAGGTAATGGACTCAATTGTAGAAAATACACATTTATGAATGACTATTATAAATAGCAATCTCAAGCTTTAATATTGGATCAAGCGTATTGCTCTTGAAGGGAGGCGAAGACTTCTTATTAGAGTCCATTGCATTAGCTTTTTCTGAAATAATATGTTTGTAGACTAAGATTATATAAATCATTTCATATCGCAGTGTTGGAAGGGAGACAATTAAGAAAATTGCAAAATTTAAATTCAACAGATTCTTAACATTGCATTTATCCCTATAAGACTTTAAAATTACCAAAGTTGAAAAAAATGCAATGTTTTGATTTTACAATTTATTGTCAATTCCATTGCATTTTGAATGGAGAGAGAAACATAATATTTTAATATATTAATTGATCAAAAATACATGTAATGGACTCAATTGTCTAAAATACACATTTATCGATGACTATTATAAATAGGAATTCCAAGCTTTAATGTTGGGTCAAGCATATTGTTCTTGAGGGGAGTGGGGAGACTTCTTATTAGAGGCCACTACATTAGCTTGTTCTTAAGTAATATGTTTGTAAACTAAAAATATATAAATCGTTTCATATCGCATTGTCAGAAAGGAGACAATTAAGAAAATTACAAAATTTAAATTCGACAAATTCTGAACATTGCATTTATCCCTATAAGACTTTAAAATTATCAAAGTTGAAAAAATGCAATGTTTCAATTTTTCAATTTATTGTTAATGCCATAGCATTTTGAATGGAGAGAAAAACATAATATTTGAATATATTAATTGATAAAAAATACAAGTATTGGACTCAATTGTATAAAACAGACTTTTATGGATAAATATTATAAATAGTAATCTGAAGCTTTAATGGTGGGTCAAGCATATTGCACTTGAGGGGAGTCCTTTGCATTAGCTTTTTCTTAAGTAATATGTTTGTAGTCTAAAATTATATAAATCATTTCATATTGCTTTGTCGAAAAGGAGACAAAGAAGAAAATTGCAAAATTTAAATTCAACACACTCTTAACATTGCATTTATCCCTAAAAGACTTTAAAATTATCAAAGTTGAAAAAATGCAATATTTTGATTTTTCAATTTATTGTTAATGCCACTGCATTTTGAAAGGTGATAAAAACATAATATTTGAATATGTTACTTGAATAAAAAAAATGACAAAAGGTTTCATTTGTATAAAATACACTTTTATAGATTAATATTCTAAATTACGATCCCAAGTTTTAATATTGGGTGAAGCATATTGCTCTTGAGGGGAGTCGAAAGACTTCTTATTAGAGTCAATTACATTAGCTTTTTCATCGGTAATATATTTGTAGTCTAAAATTATATAAATCATTTCATATTGCATTGTCGGAAAGGAGATAATTAAGAAAATTGAAAAATTTAAATTCAACAGATTCTTAAATTTGTATTTATCCATATAAGACTTTAAAATTATCAAAGTTGAAAAAATGTAATATTTTGATTTTTCAATTTATTGTTAATGCTACTGCATTTTGAAAGGTGATAAAAACATAATATTTGAATATGTTACTTGAATAAAAAAATACAACAAAAGGTCTCATTTGTATAAAATACACTTTTATGGATTAATATTCTAAATTACGATCCTAAGTTTTAATATTGGGTCAAGCATATTGCTCTTGAGGGGAGTCGAAAGACTTCTTATTAGACTCAATTACATTAGCTTTTTCATCAGTAATATATTTGTAGTCTAAAATTATATAAATCATTTCATATTGCATTGTCGAAAAGGAGATAATTAAGAAAATTGAAAAATTTAAATTCAACAGATTCTTAAATTTGTATTTATCCATATAAGACTTTAAAATTATCAAAGTTGAAAAAATGCAATGTTTTGATTTTTCAATTTATCGTTAATGCCACTGCATTTTGAATTATGAAAAAAACATAACGTTTGAATATGCTAATTGAACAAAAATACAACTAAAGTACTCAATTGTGTAAAATACACTTTTATGGATTAATATTCTAAATAGCAATCCTAAGCTTTAATGTTGGGTCAAGTATATTGCTCTTAAAGGGAGTGGTGAGACTTCTTATTAGAGTCCATTGCATTTGCATTTTCGTAAGTAATATGTTTGTAGACTAAAATTATATAAATGATTTCATATCGCATTGTTGGAAAGGAGACAAAGAAGAAAATTGCAAAATTTAAATTCAAAACACTCTTAACATTGCATTTATCTTTATAAGGCATTAAAATTATCAATGTTTTGACTTTTCAATTTATTGTTAATGCCACTGCATTTTGAATGGTGAGAAAAACATAATATTTGAATATGTTACTTCAACAAAAATACAACTAAAGGACTCATTTGTATAAAATACACTTTTATGGATTACTATTATAAATAGCAATCCCAAGCTTTAATGTTGGGTCAAGCGTATTGCTCTTGAGGGGAGTGGGGAGACTTCTTATTAGAGTCCACTGCATTAGCTTCTTTTAAGTAATATGTTTGTAGTCTAAAATTATATAAATCATTTCATATCGCATTGTTGGAAAGGAGACAATTAAGAAAATTGCAAAATTTAAATTCAACTGATTCTTAACATTGCATTAATCCCTATAAGACTTTAAAATTATAAAAGTTGAAAAAATGTAATGTTTTGATTCTTCAATTTATTGTTAATGTCACTGCATTTTGAATGATCAAAAAACATAATATTTGAATATGTTAATTGAACAAATATACAACTAAAGGACTCAATTGTGTAAAATAGACTTTTATGGATTAGTATTCTAAATAGCAATCCCAAGCTTTAATGCTGGGTTACGCATATTGCTCTTGGGGGATTGGAGAGAGTTTTTATTAAAGTCCATTGCATTAGCTTTTTCCTAAGTAATATGTTTGTAGACTAAAATTATATAAATCATTTCATATCACATTGTTGAAAAGGAGACAATTAAGAAAATTGAAAAATTTTAATTCAATAGATTCTTAACATTACATTTATCCCTATAAGATTTTAAAATTATCAAAGTTGGAAAAATGCAATGTTTTGATTTTTCTATTTATTGTTAATGCCACTGCATTTTAAATGGTGAGAATAACATAATATTTGAATATATTAATTGAACAAAAATAAAACTAAAGGACTCATTTGTGTAAAATACACTCTTATGGATTAATATTCTAAACAGCAATGCCAAACTTTAATGTTGGGTCAAGCATATTACTCTTGAGGGGCATGGGGAGACTTCTTATTAAAGTCTATTGCATTAGCTTTTCCTAATTGATATGTTTGTAGACTGAAATTATATAAATCATTTCATATCGCATTGTCGGAAAGGAGACAATTAAGAAAATTGAAAAATTTAAATTCAACAGATTCTTAACATTGCATTTTTCACAAAGGTTGAAAAAAAATGCAATGTTTTGATTTTCCAATTTATTGTAAAAGCCATTGCATTTTGAATGGAGAGAAAAACATAATATTTGAATATGTTAATTGATCAAAAATACAAGTAATGGACTTAGTTGTGTAAACTACATGTTTATGGATGACTATTATAAATAGCAATCCCAAGCTCTCATGTTGGGTCAAACGTATTGCTCTTGAGGGGAGCGGAGAGACTTCTTATTAGAATCCATTGCATTAGCTTTTTTTTTTTTAAGTAATATGTTTGTAGTCTAAATGTATATAAATTATTTCATATCGTATTGTCAGAAAGGCGACAATTAAGAAAATTGCAAAATTTAAATTCAATAAATTCTTAACATTGCATTTATCCCTATAAGATTTTAAAATTATTAACGTTGAAAAGATGCAATGTTTTGACTTTTCAATTTATTATTAATGCCACTGTATTTTGAATGATGTGAAAAACATAATTTTTGTATATGTTAATTGAACAAAAATACAACTATAGAACTCAATGGTGTAAAATACACTTTTATGGATTAATATTTTAAATAGCAATCCCAAGTTTTAATGTTGGGTCAAGCATATTACCATTGATGGGAGTGGGGAGAGTTCTTATTAAATTCCATTGCATTAGCTTTTTCTTAAGTAATATGTTTGTAGTCTAAAATTATATAAATCATTTCATAACACATTGTTGGAAAGGAGACAATTAAGAAAATTGCAGAATTTAAATTCAGCAAATTCTTAACATTACATTTATCTCTATAAGACTTTAAAATTAACAAAGTTGAAAAAATGCAATGTTTTGATTTTTCAATTTATTGTTAATGCCACAACATTTTGAATGGTAAGAAAAACATAATATTTGAATATGGTAATTGAGCAAAAATACAACTAAAGGACTCATTTGTGCAAAATACACCTTTATGGATTAATAATCTAAACAGCAATCCCAAGCTTTAGTGTTGGTCAAACATATTGCTCTTGAGGGGAGTGGGGAGACTTCTTATTAGAGTCCCTTGCATTAGCTTTTTCTTAAATAATATGTTTGTAGTCTAAAATTATTTAAATCATTTTGTATCACATTGTCGGAAAGGACACAATTAAGAAAATTGCAGAATTTAAATTTAGCAGATTCTTAACATTGCATTCATTCCTATAAGACTTTAAACTTAACAAAGTTGAAAAAATGCAATGTTTTGATTTTTCAATTTATTGTTAAAGCCAAAACATTTTGAATGGTAGGAAAAACATAATATTTGAATATGGTAATCGAGCAAAAATACAACTAAAGGACTCATTTGTGCAAAATACACCTTTATGGATTAATAATCTAAATAGCAATCCTAAGCTTTAGTGTTAGGTTAAACATATTGCTCTTAAAGGCAGTGGGGAGACTTCTTATTAGAGTCCCTTGCATTACCTTTTTCTTAAGTAATATGTTTGTAGTTTAAAATTATTTAAATAATTTCATATCGCATTGTCAAAAAGGAGACAATTAAGAAAATTGCAAAATTTAAATTCAACAGATTCTTAATGTTGCATTTATCCTTATAAGAATTTAATATTATAAAAGTTGAAAAAATGCAATGTTTTGATTTTTCAATTTATTGTTAATGCCACAACATTTTGAATGGTAAGAAAAACATAATATTTGAATATGGTAATCAAGCAAAAATACAACTGAAGGACTCATTTGTGCAAAATACACCTTTATGGATTAATAATCTAAATAGCAATCCCAACTTAGTGTTGGGTCAAACATATTGCGCTTAAGGGCAGTGGGGAGACTTCTTATTTAGAGTTCCTTGCATTAGCCTTTTCTTAAGTAATATGTTGTAGTCTAAAATTATTTAAATCATTTATATCGCATTGTCGAAAAAAGAGACAATTAAGAAATTGCAAAATTTAAATTCAACAGATTCTTAACGTTGCATTTATCCTTATAAGATTTAATATTATAAAAGTTCAAAAAATGCAATGTTTTGATTTTTCAATTTATTGTTAATACCACTGCATTTTGAATGGTGAGAAAAATATAATATTTGAATATGGTAATGGAACAAAAACACAACTCAATGACTCAATTGTGTAAAATACACTTTTAAGGATAATATTCTAAAGAGCAATCCCAAGCTTTAATGTTAGGTCAAGCATATTATTCTTGAGGGGAGTGGGGAGACTTTTTACTAGAAATCCATTGCATTAGCTTTTTCTTAGTAATATGTTTCTTGTCTAAAATTATATAAATCATTTCATTTCGCTTTGTCTGAAAGGAGACAAATAAGAAAATTGCAAAATTTAAATTCATCAGACTCTTAACATTGCATTTATCCCTATAAGACTTTAACATTATCAAAGTTGAAAAATGCAATATTTTGATTTTTTCAATTTATTGTTAATGCCACTGCATTTTGAATGGTGAGAAAAACATAATATTCCAATACCTTACTTGAACAAAAATACAACTCAAGGATTCAATTGTGTAAAATACACTTTNAGGGGAGTGGGGAGACTTCTTTTTAGAGTCCATTGCATTAGCTTTTTTTTAAGTAATATGTTTGTAGACTAAAATTATATAAATCATTTCATATCGCATTGTCGGAAAGGAAACTAATTAAGAAAATTGCAAAATTTAAATTCAACAGATTCTTAACATTGCATTTATCCTAATAAGACTTTAAAATTATAAAAGTTGAAAAAATGCAAATGTTTTTGATTTATTGTTAAGTAGCCATTACGATTTTGATTGGAGAGAAAAGTATAATATTTGAATCATGTTAATTGGTCAATAAATACAAGGTAATGGACTCCACATATGCATAAATATACACGTGTATGGATGACTATTATAAATAGCAATCCCAAACTTTAATGTTGGGTCAAGCATGTTACTCTTGAGGGGAGTGGAAAGGCTTCTTTTTAGAGTCCATTGCATTAACTTTTTCTTAAGTAATATGTTGGTAAACTAAAATTATATAAATCATTTCATATCGCATTGTCGAAAAGGAGACAATTAAGAAAATTGCAAAATTTATATTTAACAGATTCTTAACATTGCATTTATCCCTATAAGACTTTAAAATTATCAAAGTTGAAAAAATGCAATGTTTTGATCTTTTAATTTATTGTTAATGCCACTGTATTTTGAATGGTGAGAAAAAAATAATATTTGAATATGTTAATTGAAAAACAATACAAGTAACAGAGTCAATTGTATAAAATACACGTTTATGGATAACTATTATAAATAGCAATTCCAAGCGTTAATGTTGGATCAAGCATATTGCTTTTGAGGGGAATGGGGAGGCTTCTTATTAGAGCCTATTGCATTAGCTTTTTCTTAAGTAATATGTTTGTAGACTAAAATTTTATAAATCATTTCATATCACATTGTCGAAAAGGAGACAATTAAGAAAATTGCAAAATTTAAATTCAACAGATTCTTAGCATTCCATTTATCCTTATAAGAATTTAAAATTATCAAAGTTGAAAAAATGTAATGTTTTGATTAATCAATTTATTGTTAATGTCACTGCATTTTGATTGATGAGAACAATATAATATTGGAATATGTTAGTGGAACAAAAATACAACTAAAGGACTCAATTGTGTAAAATACACTTCTATGGATTAAAATTCTAAATAGCAATCTCAAGTTTTAATGTTACGTCAAGTATATTGCTCTCGAGGGGAATAGGGAGACTTCTTATTAAAGTCCATTACATTAGCTTTTTCTTAAGTAATATGTTTGTAGACTAAAATTATATAAATCATTCCATATCACACTGTTAGAATGGAGACAATTAAAAAAGTTTCAAAATTTAAATTCAACAGATTCTTAACATTGCATTTATCCTTATAAGACTTTAAAATTATAAAAGTTGAAAAAATGAAATGTTTTGATTTTTCAATTTATTGTTAATGTCATTGCATTTTGAATGGAGCGAAAAACATAATCTTTGAATATGTTAATTGGTCATAAATACAAGTAATGGACTCAATTATATAAAATACACATGTATGGATGATTATTATAAATAGCAATCCCAAAGCTTTAAAATTGGGTCAAGCGTATTGCTCTTGAGGGAAATGGAGAGACATTTTTTTAGAGTCCATTGCATTACCTTTTTAAGTATTATGTTTGTAGATTAAAATTATATAAATCATTTCATATTGCACTCTTGGAAAGGAGACAATTAGGAAAATTGCAAAATTTAAATTCAACAAATTCTTAACATTGCATTTATCCCTATAAAACTTTAAAATTATAAAAATTGAAAAAAATGCAATGTTTTGATTTTTCAATTTATTTTTAATGCTAGTGCATTTTGAATGGAGAGAAAAAGATAATATTTGAATATGTTAATTGATAAAAAATACAAGCAATGGACTCAATTGTATAAAATACACATTTATGAATGACTATTATAAATAGCAATCCCAAGCTTTAATGTTGGATCAAGCATATTGCTCTTGAGGGGAAGCGAAGACTTCTATTAGAGTCCATTGCATTAGCTTTTTCTTAAGTAATATGTTTGTAGACTAAGATTATACAAATCATTTCATATCGCATTGTTGGAAGGGAGACAATTAAGAATTTAAATTCAACAGATTCTTAACATTGCATTTATCCCTATAAGACTTTAAAATTACCAAAGTTGAAAAAATGCAATGTTTTGATTTTACAATTTATTGTCAATTCCACTGCATTTTGAAGGGAGAGAGAAACATAATATTTGAATATGTTAATTGATCAAAAATACATGTAGTGGACTCAATTGTTTAAAATACACGTTTATCGATGACTATTATAAATAGGAATTCCAAGCTTTAATGTTGGGCCAAGCATATTGTTCTTGAGGGGAATGGGGAGACTTCTTATTAGAAGCCACTACATTAGCTTGTTCTTAAGTAATATGTTTGTAAACAAAAATTATATAAATCATTTCATATCGCATTGTCAGAAAGGAGACAATTAAGAAAATTACAAAATTTAAATTCGACAAATTATGAACATTGCATTTATCCTTATAAGACTTTAAAATTATCAAAGTTGAAAAAATGCACTGTTTCAATTTTTCAATTTATTGTTAATGCCATTGCATTTTGAATGGAGAGAAAAACATAATATTTGAATATATTAATTGATTAAAAATACAAGTATTGGACTCAATTATATAAAATAGACTTTTATGGATAAATATTATAAATAGCAATCTGAAACTTTAATGGTGGGTCAAGCATATTGCACTTGAGGGGAGTGGTGAAACTTTTTACTAGAGTCCTTTGCATTAGCTTTTTCTTAAGTAATATGTTTGTAGTCTAAAATTATATAAAT
Source organism: Bruguiera gymnorhiza (assembly GCA_020883675.1). NCBI lineage: Eukaryota > Viridiplantae > Streptophyta > Magnoliopsida > Malpighiales > Rhizophoraceae > Bruguiera > Bruguiera gymnorhiza. The sequence goes on along the minus strand of JAIRCJ010000256.1, from coordinate 589,800 downwards.
CATTTCATATCGCTTTGTCGAAAAGGAGACAAAGAAGAAAATTGCAAAATTTAAATTCAACACACTCTTAACATTGCATTTATCCCTAAAAGACTTTAAAATTATCAAAGTTGAAAAAATGCAATATTTTGATTTTTCAATTTATTGTTAATGCCACTGCATTTTGAAAGGTGACAAAAACATAATATTTGAATATGTTACTTGAATAAAAAATACAACAAAAGGTCTCATTTGTATAAAATACACTTTTATGGATTAATATTCTAAATTGCGATCCCAAGTTTTAATGTTGGGTCAAGCATATTGCTCTTAAGGGGAGTGGAAAGACTTCTTATTAGAGTCAATTACATTAGCTTTTTCATCGGTAATATATTTGTAGTCTAAAATTATATAAATCATTTCATATTGCATTGTCGAAAAGGAGATAATTAAGAAAATTGAAAAATTTAAATTCAACAGATTCTTAACTTTGTATTTATCCATATAAGACTTTAAAATTATCAAAGTTGAAAAAATGCAATGTTTTGATTTTTCAATTTATCGTTAATGCCACTGCATTTTGAATCATGAGAAAAACATAATATTTGAATATGTTAATTGAACAAAAATACAACTAAAGTACTCAATTGTGTAAAATACACTTTTATGGATTAATATTCTAAATAGCAATCCCAATCTTTAATGTTGGGTCAAGTATATTGCTCTTCAAGGGAGTAAGGAGACTTCTTATTAGAGTCCATTGCATTTGCATTTTCGTAAGTAATATGTTTGTAGACTAAAATTATATAAATGATTTCATATCGCATTGTTGGAAAGGAGACAAAGAAGAAAATTGCAAAATTTAAATTCAAAACACTCTTAACATTGCATTTATCCCTATAAGACATTAAAATTATCAATGTTTTGACTTTTCAATTTATTGTTAATGCCACTGCATTTTGAATGGTGAGAAAAACATAATATTTGAATATGTTACTTGAGCAAAAATACAACTAAAGGACTCATTTGTATAAAATACACTTTTATGGATTATTATTATAAATAGCAATCCCAAGCTTTAATGTTGGGTCAAGCGTATTGCTCTTGAGGGGAGTGGGGAGACTTCTTATTAGAGTCCACTGCATTAGCTTCTTTTAAGTAATATGTTTGTAGTCTAAAATTATATAAATCATTTCATATCGCATTGTTGGAAAGGAGACAATTAAGAAAATTGCAAAATTTAAATTCAACTGATTCTTAAGATTGCATTAATCCCTATAAGACTTTAAAATTATAAAAGTTAAAAAAATGTAATGTTTTGATTCTTCAATTTATTGTTAATGCCACTGCATTTTGAATGATCAGAAAAACATAATATTTGAATATGTTAATTGAACAAATATACAACTAAAGGACTCAATTGTGTAAAATAGACTTTTATGGATTAGTATTCTAAATAGCAATCCCAAACTTTAATGTTGGGTTACGCATATTGCTCTTGGGGGATTGGAGAGAGTTCTTATTAAAGTCCATTACATTAGCTTTTTCCTAAGTAATATGTTTGTAGACTAAAATTATATAAATCATTTCATATCGCATTGTTGAAAAGGAGACAATTAAGAAAATTGAAAAATTTTAATTCAACAGATTCTTAACATTACATTTATCCCTATAAGATTTTAAAATTCTCAAAGTTGGAAAGATGCAATGTTTTGATTTTTCTATTTATTGTTAATGCCACTGCATTTTAAATGGTGAGAATAACATAATATTTGAATATATTAATTGAACAAAAATAAAACTAAAGGACTCATTTGTGTAAAATACACTCTTATGGATTAATATTCTAAACAACAATGTCAAGCTTTAATGTTGGGTCAAGCATATTGCTCTTGAGGGGCATGGGGAGACTTCTTATTACAGTCAATTGCATTAGCTTTGTCCTAATTAATATGTTTGTAGACTGAAATTATATAAATCATTTCATATCGCATTGTCGGAAAGGAGACAATCAAGAAAATTGAAAAATTTAAATTCAATAGATTCTTAACATTGCATTTTTCACAAAGGTTGAAAAAAATGCAATGTTTTGATTTTCCAATTTATTGTAAAAGCCATTGCATTTTGAATGGAGAGAAAAACATAATATTTGAATATGTTAATTGATCAAAAATACAAGTAATGGACTCAATTGTGTAAAATACATGTTTATGGATGACTATTATAAATAGCAATCCTAAGCTCTCATGTTGGGTCAAACGTATTGCTCTTGAGGGGAGCGAGGAGACTTCTTATTAGAGTCCATTGCATTAGTTTTTTTTTTTTTAAGTAATATGTTTGTAGTCTAAACATATATAAATTATTTCATATCGTATTGTCGAAAGGGAGACAATTAAGAAAATTGCAAAATTTAAATTTAATAGATTCTTAACATTGCATTTATCCCTATAAGATTTTAAAATTATTAAAGTTGAAATGATGCAATGTTTTGACTTTTCAATTTATTATTAATGCCACTGCATTTTGAATGATGTGAAAAACATAATTTTTGTATATGTTAATTGAACAAAAATACAACTATAGGACTCAATGGTGTAAAATACACTTTTATGGATTAATATTTTAAATAGCAATCCCAAGCTTTAATGTTGGGTCAAGCATATTACCATTGAGGGGAGTGGGGAGACTTCTTATTAAAGTCCATTTCATTAGCTTTTTCTTAAGTAATATGTTTGTAGTCTAAAATTATATAAATCATTTTATATCACATTGTCGGAAAGGAGACAATTAAGAAAATTGCAGAATTTAAATTCAGCAAATTCTTAACATTACATTTATCCCTATAAGACTTTAAAATTAACAAAGTTGGAAAAAATGCAATGTTTTGATTTTTCAATTTATTGTTAATGCCACAACATTTTGAATGGTAAGAAAAATATAATATTTGAATATGGTAATCGAGCAAAAGTACAACTAAAGGACTCATTTGTGCAAAATACACCTTTATGGATTAATAATCTAAATAGCAATCCCAAGCTTTAGTGTTGGTCAAACATATTGCTCTTGAGGGCAGTGGGGAGACTTCTTATTAAAGTCCTTTGCATTACCTTTTTCTTAAGTAATATGTTTGTAGTCTAAAATTATTTAAATCATTTCATATCGCATTGTCAAAAAGGAGACAATTAAGAAAATTGCAAAATTTAAATTCAACAAATTCTTAACGTTGCATTTATCCTTATAAGAATTTAATATTATAAAAGTTCAAAAATGCAATGTTTTGTTTTTTCAATTTATTGTTAATGCCACAACATTTTGAATGGTAAGAAAAACATAATATTTGAATACGGTAATCGAGCAAAAATACAACTAAAGGACTCATTTGTGCAAAATACACCTTTATGGATTAATAATCTAAATAGCAATCCCAAGCTTTAGTGTTGGTCAAACATATTGCTCTTGAGGGCAGTGGGGAGACTTCTTATTAGAGTCCCTTGCATTACCTTTTTCTTAAGTAATATGTTTGTAGTCTAAAATTATTTAAATCATTTCATATCGCATTGTCAAAAAGGAGACAATTAAGAAAATTGCAAAATTTAAATTCAACAGATTCTTAACGTTGCATTTATCCTTATAAGAATTTAATATTATAAAAGTTAAAAAATGCAATGTTTTGATTTTTCAATTTATTGTTAATGCCACAACATTTTGAATGGTGAGAAAAACATAATATTTGAATATGGTAATCGAGCAAAAATACAACTAAAGAACTCATTTGTGCAAAATACACCTTTATGGATTAATAATCTAAATAGCAATCCCAAGCTTTAGTGTTGGGTCAAACATATTGCTTTTGAGGGAAGTGGGGAGACTTCTTATTAGAGTCCCTTGCATTAGCTTTTTCTTAAGTAATCTATTTGTAGTCTAAAATTATTTAAATCATTTCATATCACATTGTCGGAAAGGACACAATTCAAGAAATTGTAGAATTTAAATTTAGCAGATTCTTAACATTGCATTTATCCTTATAAGACTTTAAACTTAACAAAGTTGAAAACATGCAATGTTTTGATTTTCCAATTTATTGTTAATGCCACAACATTTTGAATGGTAAGAAAAACATAATATTTGAATATGGTAATCGAGCAAAAATACAACTGAAGGACTCATTTGTGCAAAATACACCTTTATGGATTAATAATCTAAATAGCAATCCCAAGCTTTAGTGTTGGGTCAAACATATTGTTCTTAAGGGCAGTGGGGAGACTTCTTATTAGAGTTCCTTGCATTAGCCTTTTCTTAAGTAATATGTTTGTAGTCTAAAATTATTTAAATCATTTTATATCGCATTGTCAAAAAAAAGACAATTAAAAAAATTGCAAAATTTAAATTCAACATATTCTTAATGTTGCATTTATCCTTATAAGAATTTAATATTATAAAAGTTAAAAAATGCAATGTTTTGATTTTTCAATTTATTGTTAATGCCACTGCATTTTGAATGGTGAGAAAAATATAATATTTGAATATGGTAATTGAACAAAAACACAACTCAACGACTCAATTGTCTAAAATACACTTTTATGGATTAATATTCTAAAGAGCAATCCCAAGCTTTAATGTTAGGTCAAGCATATTGTTCTTGAGGGGAGTGGGGAGACTTCTTATTAGAATCCATTGCATTAGCTTTTTCTTAAGAAATATGTTTGTTGTCTAAAATTATATAAATCATTTCATTTCGTTTTTTTGGAAAGGAGACAAATTAGAAAATTGCAAAATTTAAATTCATCACACTCTTAACATTGCATTTATCCCTATAAGACTTTAACATTATCAAAGTTGAAAAATGCAATATTTTGATTTTGCAATTTATTGTTAATGCCACTGCATTTTGAATGGTGAGAAAAACATAATATTCCAATATCTTACTTGAACAAAAATACAACTCAAGGATTCAATTGTGTAAAATACACTTTTATGGATTAATATTTTAAATAGCAATCCCAAGCTTTAATGTTGGGTCAAGCATATTACTATTGAGGGGAGTGGGAAGACTTCTTATTAAAATCCATTGCATATATCTATATAAGACTTTAAAATTATGAAAGTTGAAAAAAAGCAATGTTTTCATTTTTCAATTTGTTGTTAATGTCATTGCATTTTGCAAGGTGAGAAATACATAATGTTTGAATCTGTTACTTGAACAAAAATACAACTAAAGGACTCAATTGCGTAAAATACACTTTTATGGATTAATATTCTAAATAGCAATCCCAAGCTTTAATGTTGGGTCAAGCGTATTGGTCTTGTGGGGTGTGGGGAGACTTTTTATTAGAGTCCATTGCATTAGTTTTTTCTTCTGTAATATGTTGGTAGACTAAAATTATATAAATCATTTATGTCGTCTTGTCAAAAAGGAGACAATGAAGAAAAATGCACAATTTAAATTCAATATATTCTTAACATTGCATTTATCAATATAAGACTTTAAAATTACCAAAGTTGAAAAAAAAGCAATGTTTTGATTTTTCAATTTATTGCTAATGCCATTGTATTTTGAATGGTGAGAAATACATAAACTTTGAATTTGTTACTTGAACAAAAATACAACTAAAGGACTCAATTGTTTAAAATACACTTTTATGGATTAATATTCTAAATAGCAATCCCAAGCTTTAGTGTTGGGTCAAGTGTATTGCTCTTAAGCGGACTGGGAAGATTTCATATTAGAGTCCATTGCGTTAGCTTTTTCTTAAGTAATATGTTTGTTGTCTAAAATTATATAAATCCTTTGATATCACATTGTTGGAAAGGAGACAATTAAGGAAATTGCAAAATTTAAATTGAATAGATTCTTAACATTGCATTTATCTATATAAGACTTCACAATTATCAAAGTTGAAAAAAAGCAATGTTTTGAATTTTCAATTAATTGTTAATGCCATTGCATATTGAATGGTGAGAAATACATAATGTTTGAATATGTTCCTTGATGGAAAATATAACTAAAGGACTCAATTGTGTGAAATACACTTTTATGAATTAATATTCTAAATAGCAATCCCAAGCTTTAATGTTGGGTGAAGCGTATTGCTGTTGAGTGGAGTAGGGAGACTTGTTATTAGAGTCCATTGCATTAGTTTTTTCTCAAGTAATATGTTTGTAGACCAAAATTATATAAATTATTTCTATCGCATTGTCGGAAAGCAGACAATTAAGAAAGTTGAAAAATTTAAATTGAACAGATTCTTAACATTGCATTTATCTATATCAGACTTTAAAATTATCAATGTTGACAAAAAGCAATGTTTTGAATTTTCAATTTATTGGTAATGTCATTGCATTTTGAATGGTAAGAAATACATAATGTTTGAATGTGTTACTTGAACAAAAATACAACTGAAGAACTCAATTGTGTAAAATACACTTTTATGGATTAATATGCTAAATAGCAATCGCAAGCTTTAATGTTGGGTGAAGTGTATTGGTCTTGAGTAGAGTGGGGAGACTTCTTATTAGAGTCCATTGCATTAGCTTTTTCTTAAATAATATGTTGGTAGACTAAAATTATATAAATCATTTATTTCACATTGTCATAAAGGAGACAATTAAGAAAATTGGAAAATTTAAATTCGACAGATTCTTAACTTTGCATTTATCTATATAAGACTTTAAAATTATCAAAGTTGAAAAAAAGCAATGTTTTGATTTTTCAATTTATTGCTAATGCCATTGTATTTTGAATGGTGAGAAATACATAAACTTTGAATCTGTTACTTGAACAAAAATACAACTAAAGGACTCTATTGTTTAAAATACACTTTTATGGATTAATATTCTAAATAGCAATCTCAGGCTTTAATGTTGGGTCAAACGTATTGCTCTTGAGGGGAGTGGGGAGAATTCTTATTAGAGTCCATTGCATTAGCTTTTTCTTAAATAATATGTTGGTAGACTAAAATTATACAAATCATTTATATCGCATTGTCAGAAAGGAGACAATTAAGAAAATTGCAAAATTTAAATTCAACAGATTCTTAACTTTGCATTTATCTATATAAGATTTTAAAATTATCAAAGTTGAAAAAAAGCAATGTTTTGATTTTTCAATTTATTGCTAATGCCATTGTATTTTGAATGGTGAGAAATACATAAACTTTGAATCTGTTACTTGAACAAAAATACAACTAAAGGACTCTATTGTTTAAAATACACTTTTATGGATTAATATTCTAAATAGCAATCCTAAGTTTTAGTGTTAGGTCAACCGTATTGCTCTTAAGGGGACTGGGAAGATTTCTTATTAGAGTCCATTGCGTTAGCTTTTTCTTAAGTAATATGGTTGTTGTCTAAAATTATATAAATCCTTTGATATCACATTGTTGGAAAGGAGACAATTAAGGAAATTGCAAAATTTAAATTGAATAGATTCTTAACGTTGCATTTATCTATATAAGACTTTAAAATTATCAAAGTTGAAAAAAAGCAATGTTTTGAATTTTCAATTAATTGTTAATGCTATTGCATTTTGAATGGTGAGAAATACATAATGTTTGAATATGTTCCTTGAAGAAAAATACAACTAAAGGACTCAATTGTGTGAAATACACTTTTATGAATTAATATTCTAAATAGCAATCTCAAGTTTTAATGTTGGGTCAAGCGTATTGTTCTTGAGCAGACTGTGGAAACTTCTTATTAGAGTCCATTGCGTTAACTTTTTCTTAAGTAATATGTTTGCAGTATAAAATTATATAAATCCTTTCATATCACATTGTCGGAAAGGAGACAATTAAGAAAATTGCAAAATTTAAATTGAACAGATTCTTAACTTTGCATTTATCTATATAAGACTTTAAAATTATCAAAGTTGAAAAAAAGCAATGTTTTCACTTTTCAATTTATTGTTAATGGGATTGCATTTTGAATGGTGAGAAATACATAATGTTTGAATATGTTACTTGAACAAAAATACAACTAAAGGACTCAATTGTGTAAAATATACTTTTATGGATTAATATTCTAAATACCAATCCCAAGCTTTAATGTTGGGTCAAGCGTATTGGTATTGAGCGGAGTGGGGAGACTTGCTGTTAGAGTCCATTGCAGTAGCTTTTTCTTAAGTAATATGTTGGTAGACTGAAGTTATATAAATCATTTATATCGCATTGTTAGAAAGGAGACAATTAAGAAAATTACAAAATTTAAATTAAACACATTCTTTACATTGGATTTATCTATATAAGACTTTAAAATTATCAAAGTTAAAAAAAAGAAATGTTTTCATTTTTCAATTTATTGTTAATGCCATTGCATTTTGAATGGTGAGAAATACATAATATTTGAATATGTTAGTTGAACAAAAATACAACTAAAGGACTCAATTGTGTAAAATACATTTTTATGGATTAATATTCTAAATAGCAATCTCACGCTTTAATATTGGGTCAAGTGTATTGCTCTTAAGGGGAGTGGGGAGACCTGTTATTAGAGTCCTTTGCATTAGCTTTTTCTTAAGTAATATGTTGGTAGACTAAAATTATATAAATCATTTATATCGCATTGTCAGAAAGGAGACAATTAAGAAAATTGAAAAATTTAAATTCAACAGAGTCTTAACATTGCATTTATCTATATAAGACTTTAAAATTATCAAAGCTGAAAAAAAAGCAATGTTTTGATTTTTCAATTTATTGCTAATGACATTGCATTTTGAATGGTGATAAATACATAATGTTTGAATATGTTACTTGAACAAAAATACAACTAAAGGACTCAATTGTGTAAAATACACTTTTATGGATTAGTATTCTAAATAGCAATCCTAAGCTTTAATGTTGGCTCAAGCGTATTGCTCTTGAGGGGATTGGGGAGACTTCTAATTAGAGTCCATTGCATTAGATCTTTCTTAAGTAATATGTTTGTAGTCTAAAATTGTATATATCATTTCATATCGTATTGTTGGAAAGGAGACAATTAAGAAAATTGCAAACTTTAAATTCAACATATTCTTAACATTTCATTTATCCTTATAAGACTTTAAAATTATAAACGTTGAAAAAATATAATGTTTTGATTTTTCAATTTATTATTAATGTCATTGCATTTTGAATGGGGAAAAAAACATAATGTTTGAATATGTTACAATATGTTAGTTGATCAAAAATACAACTCAAGGATTCAATTGTGTAAACTACACTTTTATGGATTAATATTCTAAATAGCAATCCCAAGCTTTAATGTTGGGTCAAAAATATTGCTCTTGAGGGGACTTAGGAGCATGGTATTAGAGTCCATTACATTAGCTTTTTCTGATGTAATATGTTTGTAGTCTAAAATTATATAAATCATGTCATATTGCAATGTCAGAAAGGAGACAATTAAGAAAATTGAAAATTTTCAATTAAACAAACTCTTAACATTTCATTTATCCCTATAAGACTTTAAAATCATAAAAGTTGAAAAAATACAATGTTTTGATTTTTCAATTTATTGTTAATTGCATTGCATTTTTGAATGGAGAGAAAGACATAATATTTGAATATGTTAATTGATAAAAAATACAAGTAATGGACTCAGTTGGATAAAATACATGTTTATGGATGACTATTATAAATAACAATCTCAAGCTCTAATGTTGGGTCAAGCATATTGCTTTTGAGGGGACTTGGGAGACTTCTTATTAGAGTCCATTGGATAAGTTTTTTCTTAAGTAATATGTTTGTAGTCTAAAATTATATAAATCATTTCACATCACATTGTTGAAAATGAGACAATTAAGAAAATTGCAAAATTTAAATTCCACAAATTCTTAACATTGCATTTATCCCTATAAGACTTTAAAATTATAAAAGTTGAAAAAATGCCATGTTTTGATTTTTCAATTTATTATTAATGCCATTGCATTTTGAATGGAGAGAAAGACATAATATTTGAATATGTTAATTGATCAAAAATACAAATAATGAACCCAATTGTATAAAATACATGTTTATGGATGACTATTATAAATAACAATCTCAAGCTCTAATGTTGGGTTAAGCGTATTACTCTTAAGGGTACTTGGGAGACTTCTTATTGGAGTCAATTGCATAAGCATTTTCTTAAGTATTATGTTTGTGGTTTAAAATTATATAAATCATTTCATATCGCATTCTCGGAAATGAGACAATTAAAAAAATTGTGAAATTTAAATTCAAAAAATTCTTAACATTGAATTTATCCTTATAAGACTTCAAAATTATAAAACTTGAAAAAATGCAATGTTTTGATTTTTCAATTTATTGTTAATGTCACTGCATTTTGAATGGTGAGAAAAACATAATATTTGAATATATTAATTGAACAAAAATACAACTTAAGGACTCATTTGTCCAAAATACACTTTTACGGATTAATTTTTTAAATAACAATCCCAAGCTTTATTGTTGAGTCAAGCATATTGCTCTTGAGGAGACTTGGGAGACTTCTTATTATAGTCTATAGCATAAGCTCTTTCTTAAGTAATATGTTTATAGACTAAAATTATATAAATCATTTCACATCACATTGTCGAAATGGAGACAATTAAGAAAATTGCAAAATTTAAATTTCACAGATTCTTAACATTGCATTTATCCCTTTAAAACATCAAAATTATAAAAGTTGAAAAAATGCAACGTTTTGATTTCCCAATTTATTGTTAGTGCCATTGCATTTTGAGTAGAGAGAAAAACATAATATTTGAATATGTTAATTGATCAAAAATACAAGTAATGGACTCAATTGTATAAAATACACTTTTATGGATTAATATTCTAAATAACAATTCCAAGTTTTAATGTTGGGTCAAGTATATTGCTCTTGAAGGGAGTGGGGAGACTTCTTTTTAAAATCCGTTGCATTAGCTTTTTCCTAAATAATATGTTTGTAGGCTAAAATTTCATAAATCATTTCATATCTCATTTTGGGAAAGGAGACAATTAAGAAAATAGCAAAATTTAAAGTCGACAGGTTCTTAACATTACATTTATCCCTATAAGACTTTAAAGTTATAAAGTTGAAAAAATTCAATGTTTTGATTTTTCAAATTATTGTTAATTCCATATCATTATGATTGGTGAGAAAAACATAATATTTGAATATGTTAATTAAACAAAAATACAACTAAAGTACTCATTTGTGCAAAATACACTTGTATGGATTAATATTCTAAATAGCAATCCCAAACTTTAATGTTGGGTCAAACATATTGCCCTTGAGGGGAGTGGAGAGACTTCTTATTAGAGTCCATTACATTAGCTTTTTCTTAAGTAATATGTTTGTAGTCTCAAATTATATAAATCATTTCATATCGCATTGTCGAAAAGGAGACAATTAAAAAAATTGTAAAATTTAAATTCAACAGATTATTAACGTTGCATTTATCCCTATAAGACTTTAAGATTATAAAATTTGAAAACATGCAATGTTTTGATTTTTCAATTTATTGTTAATGCCTTTGCATTTTGAATGATGAGAAAAACATTCTATTTGAATATCTTAATTGAACAAAAATACAACTAAAGCACTCAATTGTGTAAAATACACTTTTATGGATTAATATTCTAAATAGCGATCCCAAGCTTTAATGTTCGATCAAGCATATTGCTCTTGAGGGGAGTGGGGAGACTTCTTATTAGAGTCCATTGCATTAGCTTTTTCTTAAGTAATATGTTTGTAGACTAAAATTATATAAATCATTTCATTTTGCATTGTCGGAAAGGAGACAATTAAGAAAATTGCAAAATTTAAATTCAACAGACTCTTAACATTGCATTTATCGCTATAAGACTTTAAAATTATCAAAGTTGAAAAAGTATAATGTTTTGATTTTTCAATTTATTGTTAATGCCACTTCATTTTGAATGGAGAGGAAAACATAATATTTGAATATATTAATTGATCAAAAAGACAACTAATGGACTCAATTGTACATGTTTATGGATGACTATTATAGATAGCAATCCCAAGCTTTAATGTTAGGTCAAGCGTATTGGTCTAGAAGGGAATGGGGAGACTTCTTATTAGAGTCCATTGCATTAGCTTTTGTTAAGTAATATGTTTGTAATCTACAATTATATAAATATTTTCATATCGCATTGTCGGAAAGCAGACAATTAAGAAAATTGCAGAATTTAAATTCAACATATTCTTAACATTGCATTTATCTATAAAAGACTTTAAAATTATCAAAGTTGAATAAAAGTAATGTTTTGAATTTTCAATTTATTGTTAATGCCCTTGCATTTTGAAGGGTGAGAAATACATAATATTTGAATATGTTACTTGAACAAAAATACAACTAAAGGACTCAATTGTGTAAAATACACTTTTATGGATTAATATTGTAAATAGCAATCCCAAGCTTTAATGTTGGGTCAAAAATATTGCTCTTGAGAGGAGTGGGAGACTTCTTATTAAAGTCCATTGCATTTGTTTTTCCTAGGTAATATGTTTGTAGTCTAAAATTATATAAATTATTTTATATCACATTGTCGGAAAGGCGACAATTAAGAAAATTGCAAAGTTTAAATTCAACAGATTCTTACCGTTGTATTTATCTCTATAAGACTTTAAAATTATAAATGTTGAAAAAATACAATGTTTTGATTTTTCAATTTATTGTTAATGTCGTTGCATTTTGAATGGACAGAAAAGTATAATATTTCAATATGTTAATTGATGAAAAATACAAGTAATGGACTCAATTGCGTAAAATACACTTTTATGGATTAATATTCTAAATAGCAATCCCAAGCTTTAATGTTGGGTCAAGCATATTGCTCTTGAGGGGAGTGGGGAGAATTCTTACTAAAGTCCATTGCATTAGCTTTTTCTTAAGTAATATGTTTGTAGTCTAAAATTATATAAATCATTTCATATCGCATTGTCGGAAAGGAGACAATTAAGAAAATTGCAAAATTTAAATTCAATAGATTCTTAACATTGCATTTATCCCTATAAGACTTTAAAATTATAAAAGTAGAACAAATGCAATGTTTTGATTTTTCAATTTGTTGTTAATGCCGCTACATTTTCATTGCTGAGAAAAATATAATATTTGAATCTATTGCTTGAACAGAAATACAACTAAAGTACTCAATTGTGTAAAATACACTTTTATGGATTAATATCCTAAATAACAATCCCAAGCTTTAATGTTGGGTCAAAAATATTGCTCTTGAGGGGAGTGGAGAGATGTTTGTAGAGTAAAATTATATAAATCATTTCATATCGCATTGTCAGAAAGGAGACAATGAAGAAAATTGAAAAATTTAAATTGAACAAATTCTTAACATTGCATTTATCCTTATAAGACTTTAAAATTATAAATGTTGAAAAAAATGCAATGTTTTGATTCTTCAATTTATTGTTAATGCCATTGCATTCTGAATGGAGAGAAAACCATAATATTTGAATATTTTAATTGATGAAAAATACAAGAAATGGACTCAATTTCATAAAATACACTTTTATGGATTAATATTCTAAATAGCAATCCCAAGCTTTAATGTTGGGTCAAGCATATTGCCCTTGAGGGGTGTGGGGAGAATTATTATTAAAGTCCATTGCATTAGCTTTTTCTTAAGTAATATGTTTGTAGTCTAAAATTATATAAGTCATTTCATATCGCATTGTCAAAAAAGAGACAATTAAGAAAATTGCAAAATTCAAATTCAACAGATTCTTAACATTGCATTTATCCTTATAAGACTTTAAAATTATAAAAGTTGAAAACATGCAAAGTTTTGATTTTTCAATTTCTTATTAGTGTCGCTGCATTTTCATTACTGAGAAAAACATAATATTTGAATCTGTTGCTTGAACAGAAATACAACTAAAGGACTCAATTGTGTAAAATGCACTTTTATGGATTAATATTCTAGATAGCAATCCCACGCTGTAATGTTAGGTGAAGCATATTGCTCTTGAGGGGAGTGGGGAGACTTCTTATTAGAGTCCATTGCATTAGCTTTTTCTTAAGTAATATGTTTGTAGTCTAAAATTATATAAATAATTTCATATCACATTGTCGAAAAGGAGATAATTAAGAAAATTGCAAAATTTAAGTTCAACAGATTCTTAATATTGCATTTATCGCTATAAGACTATAAAATTATAAAAGTTGAAAAAACTGCAGTGTTTTGATTTTTCAATTTATTGTTAATGCCATTCCATTTTGAATGGATAGAAAAATATAATATTTGAATATGTTAATTGATTAAAATACAAGTAATGGACTCAATTGCATAGAATACACTTTTGTGGATTAATATTCTAAATAACAATCCCAAGCATTAATGTTGAGTCGAGCATATTGCTCTTGAGGGGAGTGGGGAGACTTCTTTTCAAAGCCCATTGCATTAGCTTTTTTTGACGTAATATGTTTATAGACTAAAATTATATAAATCATTTCATATCACACTTTTGGAAAGGTGACAATTAAGAAAATTGCAAAATTTAAATTCAACAGATTCTTAACATTGCATTTATCCCTATAATACTTTAAAATTATCAAAGTTGAAAAAATGCAATGTTTTGATTTGTCAATTTATTGTTAATGCCATTGCATTTTGAATGGAGAGAAAAACATAAGATTTGAATTTCTTAATTGGTAAAAAAACAAGTAATGGACTCAATTGTGTAAAATACACTTTTATGGATTAATATTCTAAATAGCAATCCCAAGCTTTAATGTTGGGTCAAGCATATTGCTCTTGAGGGGAGTGGGGAGAGTTCTTATTAAAGTCCATTGCGTTAGCTTTTTCTTAAGTAATATGTTTGTAGTCTAAAATTATATAAGTCATTTCATATCGTATTGTCGGAAAAGATACAATTAAGAAAATTGCAAAATTGAAATTCAATAGATTCTTAACATTGCATTCATCCTTATAAAAGTTGAAAAAATGCAATGTTTTGATTTTTCAATTTATTGTTAATGCCATTGTATTTATAATGGAGAGAAAAACATAATGTTTGAATATGTTAATTGATAAAAAATATAAGTAATGGACTCAATTGTATAAAATACATGTTTATGGAAGACTATTATAAATAATAATCTCAGGCTTTAATGTTGGGTCAAAAATATTGCTCATGAGGGGACTAGGGGGACTTTTATTAGTGTCCATTGCATTAGCTTTTCCTTAAGTACTATGTTTGTAGGATAAAATTATACAAATCATTTCATATTGCATTGTTGGAAAAGAGACAATTAAAAAAATTGTAAAATTTAAATTCAACAGATTCTAACATTGCATTTATCTCTATAAGACTTTAAAATTATAAAAGTTCAAAAAAATGCAATGTTTTGATCTTTCAATTTATTGTTAATGCACTGCTTTTTGAATTGTGAGAAAGACATAATATTGAAATATGTTAATTGACCAAAAATACAACTAAAGGACTTATTTGTATAAAATACTTTTTATGGATTAAAATTCTGAATAACAATCCCAACACTTTAATGTTGGGTCAAACACATTGCTCTTGAGGGGAGTAAGGACACTTCTTATTAAAGTTCATTGCATTAGCTTTTTCCTAAGTAACATGTTTGTAGACTAAAATTATATAAATCATTTCATGTTGTATTGTCGTAAAGGAACAATTAAGAAAATTGCAAAAATTTAAATTCAACAATTCTTAACATTGCATTTATCCTTGTAACACTTTAAAATTATAAAAGTTGAAAACATGCAATGTTTTGATTTCTCAAATTAATTGTTAATGCCATTGCATTTGAATGGAGAGAAAAACATAATATTTGAATATGTTAATTGATAAAAAAACAAGTAATGGACTCTATTGCGTAAAATACACTTTTATGGATTAATATTCTAAATAGCAATCCCAAGCTTTAATGTTGGGTCAAGC
>JAIRCJ010000256.1:439733-571915 GCA_020883675.1 Bruguiera gymnorhiza | reverse complement strand
GAGCAAGGTATCCTTCCGTCTCTTAGAATTTAGCCCTTAGACTCAAGCAAAGGAAGTTTTGCTAAGGGATCGTCATGTGCTAGGAATTTGAGACCACACCTAAAGCCTAATGAAACTAATAGTTTATCCACACTTCGATGGTAAGGAATCCACATGCTATGGTTGGTTGAGAAAGTGCAATCATTATTTTCAAGCGTACTTGTACATGACAGAGGAGAGGTTAGAAATCGTGGCCATGCATGATGGACTCCATCACAGTCCAAAATGCCACTAAGGAGTTTTATAAGTTCATTGACAAATTAACAGGAGTGAGAGCATACCAAAGTGTTCTAAGGAGCTCCACTACTTATTGCTAGTTGGACATCCCTCACTTACTAAACCATTTTTCATTTCGAGCTTTCTCAATGGGCTTGATAATAGGATTCGAGCATTGGTGAGGATGCTCCAGCCAACCACACTTGAGGAGGCCTTCAAGTTTGTAACCCTACAAGAAGTAGCCATGAGTGTTGCTAAAAAACAAGGAAACAGAGTACTTTAAACAGAGTGGTTGAGCTACAAACAAATGCAACCACTAAGGGAATTTAGGACCTATCTAAAGGAACCTTAGATTGTTTGTCATGGGATGAATTGAAGAACCTACTTATTGCGAGTTGGAAATCCCTCACTTACTGAACCATTTTCATTTTGAGCTTTCTCAATGAGCTTAATAATGGGATTTCGACCAGTGGTGAGGATGCTCCAGCCATACTCAAGGAGGCCTTTGAATTTGTAGCCATGAGTATTACTGAAAAAAGGGGAAATAGAGTATTCCAAATTAAAGTAGTCGAGCCACAAACAAATGCAGCCACAAACAAATGCAGCCACAAGGGGAATTTAGGACCTATTCAAAGGAACCTCAGACTATTTGTTGTGGGATGAATTGAAAAGAGTCAGAATGTGCTAATCCGATGCGAGGACTAGTATACACATGGCAATTAATGCTCTCGGAAGCTATTTTGGTTACACTGGAAGGTGAGGAGGTTGAGGGTGACACCCCACAGTCACTTAGCCACCATTTAGGGATCATAAAGTCCTTAAGAACAAGGACGATTTCGGGCCAAGAAGAGTATTAAGATCCATACTCTAAGTTTATTACTAATGATAAGAGTAGTCCAATAGGTATAAAATAATGAGTTGAGTAATATGTAATGAAAGTCTACTAAAAGTCTATATATATAGATATTATTATATAGGAGATGGGTAGATAATGAATTAATTAAAAAACCCTATTTCTTTCGTTCAATTGCTTTATCTCTTTCTCTCTATCCTTCTCTCCTTTTCTCCAAACTTTATTTTCTTCTTTTGATTGCTTTCTCTCTCTTTCTCTTTTTCTTCTCTCTCATACAATTTATTCACGAATTTCATTCCTTTACGATCCTCACATGGCCCTTATGCATCTAGGCAACATTGTTGAAGAGTAGGGTCCTAGGGGGTGAAACCTAATGAAACATGACCCAATGAAACAACCTTAAAAGCCTTTCTGGAAGAATTCTCGAATGTCTTTTCCAAACTCACTACCCTTACTCCCCCATGTGTACATGATCCTAGGATCATTCTCAAGAAAGGAGCCTAGTCCATTGCATTAATTTTTTCTTAAGTAATATGCTTGCAATCTAAAATTATATAAATCATTTAATATCGCATTGTTGGAAAGGAGACAATTAAGAAAAATACAAAATTTAAATTCAACAGCTTCTTAACATTGCATTTAAAATTATCAAAGTTGAAAACATGCAATGTTTTGATTTTTCAATTTATTGTTAATGCCACTGCATTCTCATTGGTGAGAAAAACATAATATTTCAATCTATTGCTTGAACAAAAATACAACTAAAGGACTCAATTGTGTAAAATACACTTTTATGGATTAATATTCTAAATAGCAATCCCAAGCTTTAATGTTGGGTCAAGCACATGGCTCTTGAGGGAGTGGGGAGACTTCTTATTAGAGCCCTTTGCATTAGCTTTTTCTTAGGTAATATGTTTGTAGTATAAAATTATATAAATCATTTCATATCGCATTGTCAGAAAGGATACAATTAAGAAAATTAAAAAATTTAAATTCAATAGATTCTTAACATTGCATTTACCCTTATAAGATTTTAAAATTATAAAAGTTGAAAAAATGCAATGTTTTGATTTTTCAATTTATTGTTAATGCCATTGCATTTTGAATGGAGAGAAAAACATTATATTTGAATAGGTCAATTGATAAAAAAAAAAAACAAGTAATGAACTTAATTGCATAAAATACACATGTATGGATTAATATTCTAAATAGCAATCCGAAGCTTCAATGTTGGGTCAAGCCTATTGCTCTTGAAGGGAGTAGCGAGACTTCTCCATTGCATTAGCTTTTTCTTAGGTAATATGTTTGTAGTCTAAAATTATATAAATCATTTCATATCGCATTGTTGGAAAGGAGACAATTAAGAAAATTGAAAAAATTTAAATTCAACAAATTCTTTACATTGCATTTATCCCTATAAGACTTCAAAATTATAAATGTTGAAAAAATGCAATGTTTTGATTTTTCAATTTATTGTTAATGCCATTGCATTTTGAATGGATAGAAAAACATAATATTTGAATATGTTAATTGATAAAAAAAAACAAGTAATGGACTCAGTTGTGTAAAATACACTTTTATGGATTAAAATTCCAAATAGCAATCCTAAACTTTAATGTTAGGTCAAGCATATTGCTCTTAAGGGGAGTATGGAGACTTCTTATTAGAGTGCATTGCATTAGTTTTTTCTTAAGTAATATGTTTGTAGTCTGAAATTATATAAATCATTTCATATCGCATTGTCGAAAAGGAGACAATTAAAAAAATTGAAAAATTTAAATTCAACGGATTCTTAACATTGCATTTAACCGTAGAAGACTTTAAAATGATAAATGTTGAAAAAATGCAATGTTTTGATTTTTCAATTTATTGTTAATGCCATTGCATTTTGAATAGAGAGAACAATATAATATTTGAATATGTTAATTGATCAAAAATACAAGTAATGGACACAATTGTATAAAATAGACGTTTATGGATGACAATTATAAATAGCAATCCTAAGCTTTAATGTTGAGTTAAGCGTATGGCTCTTGAGGGGATTGGGGTGACTTTTTATTAGAGTCCATTGCATTAGTTTTTCTAAGTAATATGTTTGTAGAGTAAAATTGTATAAATCCTTTATATCACATTATCGGAAAGGAGGCAATGGAGAAAATTGCAAAATTTAAATTCAATAGATTCTTAGCATTGCATTTATCCTTATAGGACTTTAAAATTATAAATGTTGAAAAAATGCAATGTTTTGATTCAATTTATTGTTAATGCCACTGCATTTTCATTGGTGAGAAAAAGATAATATTTGAATATGTGAATTGAACAAAATACAACTAAAGGACTCACTTGTGAAAAATACACTTTTATGGCCTAATATTCTAAATAGCAATCCCAAGCTTTAATGTTGGGTGAAGCATATTGCTCTTGAAAGGAGTAGGGAGACTTCTTATTAAAATTCATTCCATTAGCTTTTTCCTAAGTAATATGTATGTATACTAAAATTATATAAATCATTTGATATTGCATTGTCGCAAAGGAGACAATTAAGAAAATTATAAAATTTAAATTTAACTGATTATTAACAATGCACAAATCCCTATAAGTCCTTAAAATTCTAAAAGTTGAAAAAATGAATGTTTTGATTTTTCAATTTATTGTGAATGCTACTCCATTTTGAATGGTAAGAAAAACATAATATTTGAATATGTTAATTGAAAAAAAATACAAGTAATGGACTCAATTGTATAAAATACATTTTAGTGGATGAATATTATAAATAGGAATCTCAAGCTTTAATGTTGGGTCAAGTATATTGCTTTTGAGGGGAGTGGGAAAACTTCATATTAGAGTCCATTGCATTAGCTTTTTTTTAGGTAATATGTTTGTAGACTAAAATTATATAAATCATTTGATATCGCATTGTCTCAAAGGAGGCAATTAAGAAAATTACAAAATTTAAATTTAACTGATTATTAACAATGCATAAATCCTTATAAGTCTTTAAAATTCTAAAAGCTAAAAAAATGAATGTTTGGATTTTCCAATTTATTGTTAATGCCACTCTATTTTGAATAGTGAGAAAAACATAATATTTGAATATGTTAATTGAAAAAAAATACAAGTAGTGAACTCAATTGTATAAAATACATTTTAGTGGATGAATATTATAAATAGGAATCCCAAGTTTTAATGTTGAGTCAAGCATATTGCTCTTGAGGGGAGTAAGGAAACTTCATATTAGAGTCCATTGCATTAGCTTTTTCTTAAATAATATGTTTGTAGACTAAAGTTATATAAATCATTTGATATTGCATTGTCGCAAAGAAGACAATTAAGAAAATTACAAAATTTAAATTTAACTGATTATTAACAATGCACAAATCCCTATAAGTCTTTAAAATTCTAAAAGCTAAAACAATGAATGTTTTGATTTTTCAATTTATTGTTAATGCCACTCCATTTTGAATGGTGAGAAAAAGATAACATTTGAATATGTTAATTGAACAAAAATACAATTAATGGACTCAATTGTATAAAATACATTTTAGTGGATGAATATTATAAATAGCAATGCTAAGCTTTAACATTGGGTTAAGCATATTGCTCTTGAGGGGTGTGGGGAAACTTCTTTTTATAGTCTATTGCATTTGCTTTTTCTTAAGTAAACATTAGGTCAAGCATATTGCTTTTGAGGGGTGTGGGGAAACTTCTTTTTATAGTCTATTGCATTTGCTTTTTCTTAAGTAATATGTTTGTAGATTCAAATTACGTAAACCATTTCAACTTGCATTGTGGCAAAGGAGGCAATGAAAAAAATTACAAAATTTAAATTCAACTAATTATTAACAATGCATTGATCCCTATAAGTGTTTAAAAGTCTCAAAGTTGGAAAAATACAATGTTTTGATTTTCCAATTTATTGTTAATGTCATTGCATTTTGAATGGTGAGAAAAACATAATATTTGAATATGTTAATTGAACAAAAATACAATTAATGGGCTCAATTGGATAAAATACCCTTTAGGGGATGAATATTATAAATAGCAATGCTAAGCTTTAATATTGAGTGAGGCATATTGCTCTTGAGGAGACAATTAATGGTGAGACAAACATATATTTGAATATGTTAACTGAAAAAAAAAAAGTAATGGACTCAATTATATAAAATACACTTTTGGGCATGAATATTATAAATAGCAAGCCTAAACTTTAATGTTGAGTCAAGTATATTGCTCTTGAGGGGAGTGGCGAGTCCATTGCATTTGCTTTTTTTTTTTAAGTAATATATTTGTAGACTTAAATTATATTAATCATTTGAACTTGCATTGTGGAAAAGGAGGCAATTACAAAAATTACAAAATTTAAATTCAACCGATTATTAATAATGCATAAATCTCTATAACTCTTTAAAATTCCAAAAGAAGAAAAAATACAATGTTTTGATTTTTCAATTTATTGTTAATGCCACTGCATTTTGAATGGTGAGAAAAACGTAATATTTGAATATGTTAATTGAACAAAAAAACAAGTTATGGACTCAATTGGATAAAATACACTTTAGGGGATGAATATTATAAATAGCAATGGTAAGTTTTAATGTTGAGTGAGGCATATTGCTCTTGAGGAGACAATTAATAAAATTACAAAATCAAAATTCAAATGATTATTAACAATAAATTAACCCCTACAAGTCTTTAAAATTCTAAAAGTTGAAAAAATGGAATGTTTTAATTTTTCAATTTATTGTTAATGCCATTGCATTTTGAATGGTGAGAAAAATATAATATTTGAATATGTTAATTGAACAAAAATACAAGTAATGGACTCAATTGGATAAAATACACTTTAGTGGATGAAAATTAGAAAAAGCAATCCTCAGCTTCAATGTTGGGTCAAGCATATTGCTCTTGAGGGGAGTGGCAAAACTTCTTATTATATAGTCCACTGCATTTGCTTTTTCTTAAGTAATATGTTTGTAGACTAAAATTATATAAACCATTTCAACCTATATTGTGGCTATGGAGGCAATTAAAAAAATTACAAAATTTAAATTTAACTGTTTATTAACAATACATAAATCACTATAAGCCTTTAAAATTCTACAAATTGAATAAGTGCAATGTTTTGATTTTTTAATTTATTGTTAATGTCACTGCATTTTGAATGGTGAGAAAAACATAATATTTGAATATGTTAATTGAAGAAAAATATAAGTGATGGACTTAATTGTATAAAATACACTTTTAGGGATGAATATTAGAAATAACAATCCTAAACTTTAATGTTGGGTCAAGCATATTGCTCTTGAGGAGAGTGGCAAAACTTCTTATTATATTCCACTGCATTTGCCTTTTCTTAAGTAATATATTTGTAATCTCAAACTATATGAATCGTTTTAACTTGCATTGTGATGATAGAGGCAATTAAAAAAATTACAAATTTTAAACTTAATTGATTATTAACCATACATAAATCCTTATAATTCTTTAAAATTCCAAAAGTTGAAAAAATGCAATTTTTAAGTTTTCAATTTATTGTTAATGCCACTATATTTTGAATGGTGAGAAAAACATAATATTTGAATATGTTAATTGATGAAAAATATAAGTGATGGACTGATTATTAATAATGCGTAAATCCCTATAAGTCTTTAAAATTTCAAAAGTTGAAAAATTGCAATGTTTTAAATTTTCAATATATTGTTAATGCCACTGCATTTTAAATGGTGAGAAAAACATAATATTTGAATATGTTAATTGAACAAAAATACAAGTAATGGACTCAATTGTAGAAAATACACTTTAATGGATGAATACTATAAATAGCAATGCTAAGCTTTAATGTTGGGTCAAGCATATTGCATTTAATGTTCGGTCAAGCGTACTACTCTTGAGGGGAGTGGGGAGACTTCGTATTTGAGTCCATTCCATTAGCTTTTTCTTAAGTAATATGTTTGGAGACTAAAATCTTATAAATCATTTCATATTGTATTGTTGAAATAAAGAAAATTGCAAAATTTAAATTCAACATATTCTTAACATTGCATTTATCCCGATAAGACTTTAAAATTATCAAAGTTGAAAAAATGGAATGTTTTGATTTTTCAATTTATTGTTAATGCCACTGCATTTTGAATGGTGAGAAAAACATAATATTTGAATATGTTAATTGAACAAAAATATAACTAAAGGACTCAATTGTGTAAAATACACTTTTATGGATTATTATTCTAAATAGCAATCAAGCTTTATTGTTGGGTCAAACATATTGCACTTGAGGGAAGTGGGAAGGCATCTTATTAAAGTCCATTGCATTAGCTTTTTCTTATGTAATATGTTTGTAGACTAAAATTATATTAATCATTTCATATCGCATTGTTGGAAGGAAGACAATGAAGAAAATTGCAAAATTTAAATTCAACAGATTCTTAACATTGGATTTATGCTTATAAGACTTTAAAATTATCAAAGTTGAGAAAAATGCAATGTTTCGATTTTTCAATTTATTGTTAATGCCACTGCATTTTGAATGGTGAGAAAAACATAATATTTGAATATGTGAATTCAACAAAAATACAACTAAAGGACTCAATTGTGTAAAATACGCTTTTATGGATTAATATTCTAAATAGCAATATCAAGCTTTATTGTTAGGTCAAGCATATTGCTCTTGAGGGAAGTCGGGAGGCATCTTATTAAAATCCATTGCATTAGTTTTTTCTTATGTAATATGTTTGTTGACTAAAATTATATAAATCATTTCATATCGCATTGTTGGAAAGGAGACAATTAAGAAAATTGCAAAATTTAAATTCAACATATTGTTAACATTGAATTTATCCCTATGAGACTTTAAAATTATAAATGTTCAAAAAATGCAATGTTTTGATTTTTCAATTTATTGTTAATGCCATTGCACTTTGAATGGAGATGAAAACATAATATTTGAATATGTTAATTGATCAAAAATACAAGTATTAGACTCAATTGTATAAAATACACGTTTATGGATGACTATTATAAATAGCAATCCCAAGCTTTAATGTTGGGTCAAGTGTATTGCCCTCGAGGGGAGTGGAAAGACTTCTTATTAGAGTCCATTGCATTACCTTTTTCTTAAGTAATATGTTTGTAGACTAAAATTATATAAATCATTTCATATCGAACTTTCGAAAAGGAGATAAGTAAAAAAAATTGAAAAATTTAAATTCAATAGATTCTTAATATTGTTTTTATCCCTATAAGACTTTAAAATTATCAAAGTTGAGAAAATGTAATGTTTTGATTTTTCAATTTATTGGTAATGTCACTGCATTTTCAATGGTGAGAAAAACATAATATTTGAATATGTTAATTGAACAAAAATACAAGTAATGGACTCAATTGTATAAAATACACGTTTATGGATGACTATTATAAATAAAAATCCTAAGCTTTAATGTTGGGTCAAGCGTATTACTCTTGAGGGGAGTGGCGAGACTTCTTGTTAGTGTCCATTGTCGTAGCTTTTTCCTAAGTAATATGTTTGTAGACTAAAATTACATAAATCATTTCATATTGCATTGTTGGAAACGAGACAATTAAGAAAATTGTAAAATCTAAATTCAACAGATACTTAACAATGCATTTATCCCTATAAGACTTTAAAATTATAAAAGTTGAAAAATGCCAATGTTTTGATTTATCAAATTATTGCTAATGCCATTGCATTTTG
This sequence comes from Bruguiera gymnorhiza, assembly GCA_020883675.1. Classification (NCBI taxonomy): domain Eukaryota; kingdom Viridiplantae; phylum Streptophyta; class Magnoliopsida; order Malpighiales; family Rhizophoraceae; genus Bruguiera; species Bruguiera gymnorhiza. The sequence continues at coordinate 563,096 of JAIRCJ010000256.1, read as the reverse complement.
AATAGGGAGAAAAACATAATATTTGAATATGTTAATTAATCAAAAATACAAGAAATTAACTCAACTGTATAAAATACACGTTTATGGATGACTATTATAAATAGCAATTCTAAGTTTTAATGTTGAATCATGCGTATTGCTCTTAAAGGGAGTGGGGAGACTTCTTATTAGTGTCTATTGCATTAGCTTTTTCTTAAGTAATATGTTTGTAGACTTAAATTATATAAACCATTTCATATCGTGTCGTAAAAAAGGAGACAATTAAGAAAATTGGAAAATTTAAATTTAAAAGATTCCTAACGTTGCATTTATTCCTATATGACTTTAAAATTATCAGAGTTGAAACAATGCAATGTTTTTATTTTTCAACTTCTCGTTAATGCCATTGCATTTTGAACAGTGAGAAAAACATAATATTTCAATATGTTGATTAAACAAAAAGAGAAAAACATAATATTTCAATATGTTGATTAAACAAAAATACAACTAGAGGACTCAATTGTGTAAAATACACTTTTATGGATTAATATTCTAAACAGCAATCGCACGTTGTAATCTTAGGTCAAGCTTATTGCCCTTGAGGGGAGTGGGGAGACTTCTTATTAGAGTCGATTGCATTAGCTTTTTCTTAAGTAATACGTTTGTAGTCTAAAATTATATAAATCCTTTCATATCGCATTATCAGAATGGAGATAATTACGAAAATTGCAAAATTTAAATTCAACAGATTCTTAACATTACATTTATCCCTATAAGACTTTAAAATTATAAAAGTTGAAAAAATGCAATGTTTTGATTTTTCAATTTATTGTTAATACCTGTGCATTTGGAATGCTGAGAAAAATATAATATTTGAAAATGTTAATTGAAAAAAAAAATACAAGTAATGGACTTAATTGTATAAAATATACATTTATGAGTGGAGTGGGGAGACTTCTTTTTAGAGTCCATTGCATTAGCTTTTTCTTTGTCAAAAAGGTGACAATAGAGAAAATTGCAAAATTTAAATTCAATAAATTCTTAACATTGAATTTATCCCTATAAGACTTTAAAATTATAAAAGTTGAAAAAATGCAATGTTTTGATTTTTCAATTTTTTGTTAATGCCATTACATCTTGAATGGAGAGAAAAACATAATATTTGAATATGTTAACTGATGAAAAATACAAATAGTGGACTCAATTCTATAAAATACACGTTTATGGATGACTATTATAAATAGCAATCCCAAGCTTTAATGTTGGGTCAAGCGTATTGCTCTTAAGGGGAGTGGGGAGACTGCTTATTAGAGTCCATTGCATTAGCTTTTTCTTATGTAATATGTTTGTAGACTAAAATTATATAAATCATTTCATATCGCATTGTTGGAAACGAGACAATTAAGAAAATTGAAAAATCTAAATTCAACAAATACTTAACATTGCATTTATCCTTATAAGACTTTAAAATTATAAAAGTTGAACAAATGCAATGTTTTGATTTATCAATTTATTGTTAATGCCATTGCATTTTGAATGGGAGAAAAACATAATATTTCAATATGTTAATTGATAAAAAATACAAGTAATGAACTCAATTGTATAAACTATACGTTTATGGATGACTATTATAAATAGCAATCGTAAGCTATAATGTTGTATCATGTGTATTGCTCTTGAGGGGAGTGGGGAGACTGCTTATTAGTGTCCATTGCATTAGTTTTTTCTTAAGTAATATGTTTGTAGATTTAAATTATATAAACCATTTCATATCACGTCGGTGAAAAGAGACAATTAAGAAAATTGGAAAATTTAAATTGAAAAGATTTTTAACATTGCATTCATCCCTATAAGAATGGAGATTATATAAATCCTTTCATATCACATTGTTAGAATGGAGACAATTCAGAAAATTGCAAAAATAAAATTCGGAAAATTCTTAACATTGCATTTATCTCTATACAACTTTAAAATTATAAAAGTTGGAATAATGTAATGTTTTGATTTTTCAATTTATTGTTAATGCCATTGCATTTTGAATGGAGAGAAAAACATACTATTTGAAAATGTTAATTGATCAAAAATACGACTAAAGGAGTCTATTGTGTAAAATACACTTTTTTGGATTAAAATTATAAATAGCAATCTCAAACTTTAATGTTGGGTCATGCATATTGCACTTGAAGGGAGTGGGGAGACTTCTTATTAAAGTCCATTGCATTAGCTTTTTCTTAAGTAATATGTTTATAGACTTAAATTATATAAATCCTTTCTTATCGCACCATCGGAAAGGGGACAATTAAGAGCATTGCAAAATTTAAATTTAACAGATTCTTAAAATTGCATTTATCCCTATAAGACTTTAAAATTATAAAAGTTGAAGAAATGTGGTGTTTTGATTTTTCAATTTTTTGTCAATGCCAATGCATTGTGAATGGAGAGAAAAACATACTATTTGAATATGTTAATTGATCAAAAATACAAGTAATGGACTCAATTGTATAAAATAGACGTTTATGGATGACTATTATAAATAGCAATCCTAAGCTTTAATGTTGGGTCATGCGTATTGCTCTTGAGGGGAGTGGGAGACTTTTTATTAGTGTTCGTTGCCTTAGCTTTTTCCTAAGTGATATGTTGTAGACTAAAATTATACATATCATTTCATATCGCATTGTCAAAAATGAGACAATTAAGAAAATTGCAAAATCTAAATTCAATAGATGTTTAACATTGCATTTATCCCTATAAGACTTTAAAATTATAAAATTTGAAAAAATGCAATGTTTTGATTTATTTATGTTTTGTTAATGCCATTGCATTTTGAATGGGGAGAAAAACATAATATTTGGATATGTTAATTGATGAAAGAAACAAGTAATTGACTCAATTGTATAAAATATACATTTATGGATGACTATTATAAATAGCAATCCTAAGCTTTAATGTTGGATCATACGTATTGCTCTTGAGGGGAGGGGGGAGACTTCTTATTAAAGTCCATTGCATTAGCTTTTTCTTAAGTAATATGTTTATAGACTTAAATTATATAAATCCTTTCTTATCGCACCGTCGGAAAGGAGACAATTAGAAGCATTGCAAAATTTAAATTCAACAGATTTTTAAAATTGCATTTATCCCTATAAGACTTTAAAATTATAAAAGTTGAAAAAATGCAGTGTTTTGATTTTTCAATTTTTTGTCAATGCCATTGCATTGTGAATGGAGAGAAAAACATACTATTTGAATATGTTAATTAATCAAAAATACAAGTAAAGGACTCAATTGTATAAAATAGACGTTTATGGATGACTATTATAAATAGCAATGCTAAGTTTTAATGTCGGGTCGTGCGTATTGCTCTTGAGGAGAGTGGGGAGACTTCTTATTAGTGTCCATTGCCTTAGCTTTTTCCTAAGTGATATGTTTGTAGACTAAAATTATACAAAGCATTATATACTGCATTGTCGGAAACGAGACAATTAAAAAAATTGCCAAATCTAAATTCAACAGATACTTAACAATGCATTTATCCCTATGAGACTTTAAAATTAATAAAGTTGAAAAAATGCAATGTTTTGATTTATTTATTTTTTGTTAATGCCATTGCATTTGAATGCGGAGAAATCCATAATTTTTGGATATGTTAATTGATGAAAAAAAACAAGTAATTGACTCAATTGTATAAAATATACATATGGAATTACTATTTATAAATAGCAATCCTAAGCTTTAATGTTTAATCATGCATATTGCTCTTGAGGGGAGTGGGGAGACTTCTTATTGAAGTCCATTGCATTAGCTTTTTCTTAAGTAATATGTTTATAGACTTAAATTATATAAATCCTTTCTTATCGCACCGTCGGAAAGGAGACAATTAAGAGCATTGCAAAATTTAAATTCAACAGATTCTGTAAATACACTTTTATGGACCAATACTCTAAATAGCAATCCTAAGTCTTAATGTTGCGTTAAGCATATTGCTCTTGAGGGCAGTGGGGAGACTTCTTATTAGAGTCCATTGTATTAGCTTTTTCTTAAGTAATATGTTTGTAAACTAAAATTATATAAATCCTTTCATATCGCATTGTCAGAATGGAGACAAAATTCACAGATTCTTAACATTACATTTATCCCTATAAGACTTTAAAATTATAAAAGTTGAAAAATGCAGTGTTTTGATTTTTCAATTTATTGTTAATGCTTGTGCATTTGGAATGACGAGAAAAACAATCATTTGAATAAGTTAATTGAAAAAAATACACATAATGGACTCAATTGTATAAAATACACATTTAGGGATAAGTATTATCAATAGCAATCCAAGTTTTAATGTTGGGTCAAGCGTATTGCTCTTAAGGGGAGTGGGGAGATTCCTTATTTATAGGTCCATTGCATTAGCTTTTTCTTAAGTAATATGTTTGCAACTAAAATTATATAAATCCCTTCATATCACATCGTCGAAAAGGAGGACAATTAAGAAAATTGCAAAATTTAAATTCAATAGTCTTCACATTGCATTATCCCTATAAGACTTTAAAATTATAAAAGTTGAAAAAATGCAGTGTTGTTTTGATTTTTCAATTTATTGTTAATGCTTGTGCATTTGGAATGAGAGAAAAAACATATATTTGAATATGTTAATTGAAAAAATACATAGTAATGGACTCAATTGTATAAATACACATTTAGGGATAAGTATTATCAATAGCAATCCCAAGTTTTAATGTTGGGTCAAGCGTATTGCTCTTAAAGGGGGTGGGAGATTCCTTATTAGAGTAGTCCATTGCATTAGGTTTTCTTAAGTAATATGTTTGCAAACTAAAATTATAGATCCCTTCATATCGCATCGTCGAAAAGGGGACAATTAAGAAAATTGCAAAATTTAAATTCAACAGATTCTTCACATTGCATTTATCCCCTATAGACTTTAAAATTATAAAAGTTTGGAAAAATTGCAGTGTTTTGATTTTTTTTTAGTTTTTGTTAACGCCATTGCATTTTGAATAGAGAGAAAAACATACTATTTGANATATGTTAATTGATGAAAAAACAAGTAATTGACTCAATTGTAATAAAATATACGTTTATGGATGACTATTATAAATAGCAATCCTAAAGCTTTAATGTTGGTCATGCGTATTGATCTTGAGGGGAGTGGGGAGACTTCTTATTAGTGTCCATTGCATTAGCTTTTTTCTTAAGTAATATGTTTATAGACTTAAATTATATAAATCCTTTCTTATTGCACCGTTGGAAAGGAGACAATTAAGAGCATTGCAAAATTTTAATTCAACAGATTCTGTAAAACACTTTTATGGACCAATACTCTAAATAGCAATCCTAAGTCTTAGTGTTGCGTCAAGCATATTTGCTCTTGAGGGCAGTGGGGAGACTTCTTTTAGAGTCCATTGTATTAGCTTTTTCTTACGTAATATGTTTGTAAACTAAAATTATATAAATACTTTCATATCGCATTGTCAGAATGGAGACAAATTCAACACATTCTTAAACATTACATTTATCCCTATAAGACTTTAAAATTATAAAAGTTGAATAAAAATGCAGTGTTTTGATTTTCAATTTATTGTTAATGCCTGTGCATTTGGAATGGCGAGAAAACAATATATTTGAATATGTTAATTGAAAAAAAAATACACGTAATGGACTCAATTGTATAAAATACACATTTAGGGATAAGTATTATCAATAGGCAATCCCAAGTTTTAATGTTAGGTCCAAGCGTATTGCTCTTAAGGGGGGTGGGGAGATTCCTTATTAGAGTCCATTGCATTAGCTTTTTCTTAAGTAATATGTTTGCAACTAAACTTATATAGATCCCTTCATATCGCATCGTCGAAAAGGAGACAATTAAGAAAATTGAAAAATTTAAATTCAACAGATTCTTCACATTGCATTTATCCCTATAAGACTTTAAAATTATAAAAGTTGAAAAAATTCAGTGTTTTGATTTTTTAGTTTTTTGTTAACGCCATTGCATTTTGAATAGAGAGAAAAACATACTATTTGAATATGTTAATTGATCAAAAATACAAGTAATGGACTCAATTGTATAAAATAGACGTTTATGGATGACTATTATAAATAGCAATCCTAAGTTTTAATGTTGGGTCATGCGTATTGCTCTTGAGGGGAGTGGGGAGACTTCTTATTAACGTCTATTGCCTTAGCTTTTTCCTAAGTGAGATGTTTGTAGACTAAAATTATACAAATCATTTCATATCGCATTGTTGGAAACGTGACAATTAAGAAAATTGCAAAATCTAAATTCAACAGATACTTAACATTGCATTTATCCCCATAAGACTTTAAAATTATAAAAGTTGAAAAAAATGCAATGTTTTGATTTATCAATTGTTGTTAATGTCATTGCATTTTGAATGGGGAGAAATTCATAATTTTTGGATATGTTAATTGATGAAAAAAACAACTAATTGACTCAATTGTATAAAATATACGTTTATGGATGACTATTATAAATAGCAATCCTAGGCTTTAATGTTAGATCATGCGTATTGCTCTTGAGGGGAGTGGGGAGACTTCTTATTAAAGTCCATTGCATTAGCTTTTTCTTAAGTAATATGTTTATAGACTTAAATTATATAAATCCTTTCTTATCGCACCATCGGAAAGGAGACAATTAAGAGCATTGCAAAATTTAAATTCAACAGATTCTTAAAATTGCATTTATCCCTATAAGACTTTAAAATTATAAAAGTTGAAAAAATGTAGTGTTTTGATTTTTCAATTTTTTGTCAATGCCATTGCATTGTGAATGGAGAGAAAAACATACTATTTGAATATGTTAATTGATCAAAAGTACAAGTAATGGACTCAATTGTATAAAATAGACGTTTATGGATTACTATTATAAATAGCAATCCTAAGCTTTAATGTCGGGTCATGCGTATTGCTCTTGAGGGGAGTGGGGAGACTTCTTATTAGTGTCCATTGCCTTTGCTTTTTCCTAAGTGATATGTTTGTAGACTAAAATTATACAAATCATTTCATACCGCATTGTCGGAAACAAGACAATTAAGAAAATTGCAAAATCTAAACTCAACAGATACTTAACAATGCATTTATCCTTATAAAACTTGAAAATTATCAAAATTAGAAAAAATGCAATGTTTTGATTTTTCGACTTATCATTAATGCCACAACATTTTGAATGCTGAGAAAAATATAATATTTGAATATGTTGATTGAACAAAAATACAACTAGAGGACTCAATTGTGTAAAATACACTTTTATGGACCAATATTCTAAATAGCAATCCCAAGTCTTAATGTTGGGTCAAGCATATTGCTCTTGAGGGGAGTGGGGAGACTTCTTATTAGAGTCCATTGCATTAACTTTTTCTTAAGTAATATGTTTGTAAACTAAAATTATATAAATGCTTTCATATCCCATTGTCAGAATGGAGACAATTAGGAAAATTGCAAAATTTAAATTCAACAGATTCTTAACATTGCATTTATCCCTATAAGACTTTAAAATTATAAAAGTTGAAAAAAAAGCAATGTTTTGATTTTTCAATTTATTGTTAATGCCATTGCATTTTGAATGGAGAGAAAAACAAAATATTTCAATATGTTAATTGATGAAAAATACAAGTAATTGACTCAATTCTATAAAATAAAGGTGTATGGATGACTATTATAAAAGGCAATCCTAAACTTTAATGTTGGGTCATCCGTATAGCTCTTGAGGGAAGTAGGGAGGCTTCTTATTAGAGTCCATTGCATTAGCTTTTTGTTAAGTAATATGTTTGTAGACTTAAATTATATAAACCATTTCATATCGCCTTGTCGAAATGGAGACAATTAAGAAAATTAGAAAATTTAAATTCAAAGGACTCTTAACATTGCATTGATTCCTATAAGACTTTAAAATTATCAAAGTTGAAAAAATGCAATGTTTTGATTTTTCAACTTATTGTTAATGCCACTGCATTTTGAATGGTGAGAAAAATATAATATTTGAATATGTTGATTAAACAAAAATACAACTAAAGGACTCAATTGTGTAAAATATACTTTTATGGATTAATATTCTAAATAGCAATCCCAAGCTTCAATGTTAGGTCAAGCGTGTATAGCTCTTGAGGGGAGTGGGGAGACTTCTTATTAAAGTCCAGTGCATTAGCTTTTTCTTAAGTAATATGTTTGTAGACTAAAATTATATAAATCCTTTCATATCACATTGTCGGAATGGAGACAATTAAGAAAATTGCAAATTTTAAATTAAATAGATTCTTAACATTGCATTTATCCTTAGAAGACTTTAACATTATAAAAGTTGAAAAAATGCAATGTGTTGATTTTTCAATTTATTGTTAATGCCATTACATTTTGAATGGAGAGAAAAACATTCTATTTGTATATGTTAATTGATCAAAAATACAAGTAATAAACTCAATTCTATAAAATACACGTTTATAGATGACTATTATAAATAGCAATCGCAAGCTTTAATGTTGGGTCAAGCGTATTGCACTTATGGGGAGTGGAAAGACTTCTTATTAGAGTCCATTGCATTAGCTTTTACCTAAGTAATATGTTTGTAGACTAAAATTATATAAATCATTTCATATCGCATTGTCAGTAATAGATACTTAATATTGTATTTATCCTTAGAAGGCTTTAAAATTATAAAAGTCGAAAAAATGAAATGTTTTGATTTTCAATTTATTGTTAATGCCATTGCATTTTAAATGGAGAGAAAATGATACTATTTGAATATGTTAATTGATAAAAAATACAAGCAATGGACTCAATTGTATAAAATACATGTTTAAGGATGACTATTATAAATAGCAATTGCAAGCTTTAATGTTGGGTCAAGCGTATTGCTCTTGAGGGGAGTGGGGAGACTTCTTTTTAGAGTCCATTGCATTAGTTTTTTCTTAAGCAATATGTTTATAGACTAAATTATATAAATCATTTCATGTCGTATTGTTGGAAAGGAGACAATTAAGAAAATTACAAAATTTAATTTCAACAAATTCTGAACATTGCATTTATCCCTATAAGACTTTAAATTTATCAAAATTGAAAAAATGCAATGTTTTGAATTTTCAATTTATTGTTAATGTCATTGCATTTTGAACGGAAAGAAAAACATAATATTTGAATATGTTAATTGAACAAAAATACGACTAATGGTGTCTATTGTGTAAAATACTCTTTTAAGGATTAAAATTATAAATAGCAATTCCAAACTTTAAGGTTGGGTCAAGCGTATTGCTCTTGAGTGGAGTGGGGAGACTTCTTATTAATGTCCATCACATTAGCTTTTTCTTAAGTAATATGTTTGTAGACTAAAATTATAAAAATCCTTTCATATCGCATTGTTAGAATGGAGACAATTAAGAATGTCGCAAAATTTAAATTCAACAGATTCTTAACATTGCATTTATCCCTATAAGACCTTAAAAGTATAAAAGTTGAAAAAATGCGATGTTTTGATTTTTCCATTTATTGTTAACGCAATTGCATTATGAATGGAGAGAAAAATGTGATATTTGAATATGTTAATTGATTAAAAAATACAAGTAGTGGACACAATTGTATAAAATACACGTTTATGGATGACTATTATAAATAGAAATCGCAAGCTTTAATGTTGAGTCAAGTGAATTGCTCTTGAGGGGAGTGGGGAGACTTCTTATTAGAGTCCAATCATTAGCTTTTTCTTGGGTAATATGTTTGTAGACTAAAGTTATATAAATCATTTCATATCCCTTTGTCAGAAAGGAGACAATTAAGAAAATTGCAAAATTTATATTCAACAGATTCTTAACATTGCATTTGTCCCTATAAGACTTTAAACTTAGCAAAGTTGAAAAAATGCAATGTTTTGATTTTTTTTTATTTATTGTTAATGCCACTACATTTTGAATGGAAAAAAAAACGTAATATTTGAATATGTTAATGGAACAAAAATACAATTAAAGGACTAAATTGTGTAAAATACACTTTTATGGATTAATATTTTAAATAGCAATCCCAAGCTTAAATGTTGGGTTAAGTGTATTGCTCTTGAGGGGAGTAGGGAGACTTCTTTTTAGAGTCGATTGCATTAACTTTTTCTTAAGTAATATGTTTGGAGACTAAAATTATATAAATCAATCCATATCGCATTGTTGGAAAGAAGACAATTGAGAAAATTCCAAAATTTAAATTCAATAGATACTTAACATTGCATTTATCCCTATAAGACTTTAAAATTATAAAAGTTGAAAAAATGCAATGTTTTGATTTGTCAATTTATTATTAATGCCATTGCATTTTAAATGGGGAGAAAAACATGATATTTGATTATGTTAATTGATCAAAAATATAAGTAATGGACTCAATTGTATAAAATACACATTTATGGATGACAATTATAAATAGAAATCGTAAGTTTTAATGTTGCGTCAAGCGTATTACTCTTGAGGGGAGTGAGAAGACTTCTTTTTAGAGTCCATTGCATTAGGTTTTTCTTAAGCTATATGTTTGTAGGCTAAAATTAAATAAATCCTTTCATATTGCATTGTCATAATGGAGACAATTAAGGAAATTGCAAAATTTAAATTTAAAAGATTCTTAACATTGCATTTATGCCTATAAGACTTTAAAATTATCAAAGTCGAAAAAATGCAATGTTTTGATTTATCAATTTATTGTTAATGCCACTGCATTTTTGAACTGTGTGAAAATCAAGCTTTATGGATTAATATTCTAAATAAAAATCCCAAGCTTTAAAGTTAGATCAAGTTTATTGCTCTTAAGGGAAGTGGGGAGACTTCTTATTAGAGTTCATTGCATTAGTTTTTTCTTAAGTAGTATGTTTGTAGGCTAAAATTATATAAATTGTTTCATACCGCATAGTCGAAAAGGAGACAATTAAGAACATTGCAAAATTTAAATTCAACAAGTTCTTAACATTGCATTTATCCCTATAAGACTTTAAAATTATAAAAGTTGAAAAAATGCAATGCTTTGATTTTTCAATTTATTCTTAATGCCATTGCATTTTGAATGGAGAGAAAATTATATAAATCATTTCATATTGCATCGTCGAAAAGGAGCCAATTAAGAACATTGCAAAATTTAAATTCAACAAGTTCTTAACATTGCATTTATCCCTATAAGACTTTAAAATTATAAAAGTTGAAAAAATGCAATGCTTTGATTTTTCAATTTATTATTAATGTCATTGCATTTTGAATGGAGAGAAAAACAAAATATTTGAATATGTTAATGGAACAAAAATACAACTAAAGGACCCAATTATGTAAAATACACTTTTATGGATTAATATTCTAAATAACAATCCCAAGTTTTAATGTTGGGTCAAGCATATTGCTCTTAAGGGGAGTAGGGAGACTTCTTATTAAGGTCCATTGCATTAGCTTTTTCTAAACTAATATGTTTGTAGACTAAAATTATATAAATCCTTTCATATTGCATTGTCAGAAAGGAGACAATTAAGAAAATTGTAAAATTTAAACTCAACAAATTCTTAACATTGCATTTATCCTAATAAGACTTTAAAATTATAAAAGTTGAAAAAATGCAATATTTTGATTTTTTAATTTATTGTTAATGCCATTGCATTTTGAATGGAGGGAAAAACATAATATTTGAATAAGTTAATTGGTCAAAAATACAACTAATGGACTCAATTGTATAAAATACACGTGTATGGATGACTATTATAAATAGCAATCCCAAGTTTTAACGTTGGGTCAAGCGTATTGCAGTTAAGGGGAATGGGGAGACTTTTTCTTTTAGTCCATTGCATTATCCTTTTCTTAACTAATATCTTTGTAGACTAAAATTATATAAATCATTTCATACTGCATTGTCGGAAAGGAGACAATTAAGAAAATTGCAAAATTTAAATTCAACAGATTCCTAACATTGCATTTATCCCAATAAGACTTTAAAATTATAAAAGTTGAAAAAATGCAATGTTTCGATTTTTTAATTTATTGTTAATGACATTCCATTTTGAATGGGGAGAAAAACATAATATTTGAATTTGTTAATTGGTCAAAAATACAAGGAATGGACTCAATTGTATAAAATACACGTGTATGGATGACTATTATAAATAGCAATCCCAAGCTTTAATGTTGGATCAAGCGTATTGCTCTTGAGGGGAGTGGGGAGAGTTCTTTTTAGAGTCCATTGCTTTAGCTTTTTCTTAACTAATATGTTTATAGACTAAAATTATATAAATCATTTCCTGTTGCATTGTCGGAAAGGAGATAATTAAGAAAATTGCAAAATTTAAATTCAACAGATTCTTAACATTAAATTTATCACTATAAGTCTTTAAAATTATAAAAGCTGAAAAAATGCAATGTTTCAATTTCTCAATTTATTGTTAATGTTGTTGCATTTTGAATGGTGAGGAAAACATAATATTTGAATATATTAATTGATCAAAAATACAAGTAATTGACTCAATTGAATAAACTACACGTTTGTGGATGACAATTATAAATAACAATCCCAAGCTTTATTGTTGGGTCAAGCATATTGCTCTCGAGGGGAGTAGGGAGACTTCTTATTAGAGCCCATTGCATTAGCTTTTTCTTAAGTAATATGTTTGTAGACTAAAACTTTATAAATCATTTCATATCGCATTGTCGAAAAGGAGTTAATTAAGAAAATTGCAAATTTTAAATTCAATAGATTCTTGGCATTGCATTTATCCCTATAAGACTTTAAAATTATCAAAGTTGAAAAAATGTAATGTTTTGATTTTTCAATTTATTGTTAATGCTAATTTTGAATGGAGAGAAAAACATAATATTTTAATATGTTAATTGGTCAAAAATACAAACAATGGGCTCAATTGTATAAAATACATGTGTATGGATGACTATTATAAATAGCAATCCTAAACTTTAATGTTGGGTCAAGCATATTGCTCTTGATGGGAGTAGTGAGACTTCTTTTTAATGTCCATTGCATTAGCTTTTTCTTAAGTAATATGTTTGTAGACTAAAATCTTATAAATTATTTGATATCGCATTGTTGGAAAGGAGATAGTTAAGAAAATTGCAAAATTTATATTCAACAGATTCTTAATATTGCATTTATCCCTATACGACTTTAAAATTATCAATGTTGAAAAATGCATTGTTTTTATTTTTCAATTTTTTTTAATTCCACTGCATTTTGAATGGTGAGAAAAAAATAATATTTGAATTTGTTAATTACACAAAAATACAAGTAATGGACTCAATTGTATAAAATACACGTTTATGGATGACTATTGTAAATAGCAATCCTAAGCTTTAATGTTGGGTCAAGCGTATTGCTCTTGAGGGGAGGGGGAAGACTTCTTATTAGAGCTCATTGCATTAGCTTTTCTTATGTAATATGTTTGTAGAATAAAATTATATAAATCATTTCATATCGCACTTTCAGAAAGGAGGCAAGTAAGAAAATTGTAAAATTTAAATCCAACAGATTCTTAAGATGGTATTTATCCCTATAAGACTTCAAAATTATAAAGGTTGAAAAAATTCAATGTTTTGGTTTTTTAATTTATTGTTAATGCCATTGCATTCTAAATGGTGAGAAAAAGGTAACATTTGAATAACTTAATGGAACAAAAACACAACTAAAGGACCTAATTGTGTAAAATACACTTTTATGGATTAATATTCTAAATAGCAATCCTAAGCTTTAATGTTGGGTCAAGCATATTGCTATTGAGGGGAATGGGGAGACTTCTTATTGGAACCCATTGCATTAGACTAAAATTATATAAATCTTTTCATATCGCATTGTCAGAATGGAGACAATTAAGAAAATTGCAAAATTTACATTCAAGAGATTCTTAGCATTGCATTTATCCATATAAGACTCTAAAATTATCAAATTGTTAATGCCACTGCGTTTTCAATAGCCAGAAAAACATAATATTTAAATATGTTAATTGATCAAAAATACACATTTATGGATGACTCTTATAAATAGCAATCCCGAACTTTAATGTTGGGTCAAACGTATTGCTCTTAAGGGGAGGGGGAAGACTTCTTATTAGAGTTCATTGCATTAGCTTTTTCATAAGCAATATGTTTGTAGACTAAAATTATATAAAGCATTTCATATCGCACTTTCGAAAAGGAGACGTGTAAGAAAATTGCAAAACTTAAATCCAACAGATTCTTAACATTGGATTTATCCCTATATGACTTTAGAATTATCAAAGTTGAAAAAATGTAATGTTTTGATTTTTCAATTTATTATTAATGCTAGTGCATTTTGAATGGAGAGAAAAATATAATATTTTAATATGTTAATTGGTCAAAAATACAAGTAATGGACACAATTGGGTTAAGCGTATTGCTCTTGAGGGGAGTAGGGAGACTTCTTTCTAAAATCCATCGCATTAGCTTTTTCTTAAGTAATATGTTTGTAAACTAAAATTTTGTAAATAATTTCATATTGCATTGTTGGAAAGGATTCAATTAAAAAAATTGCAAAATTTAAATTCAACCGATTCTTAATGTAGCACTTATCCCTATAAGACTTTTAAATTATCAAAGTTGAAAAATTTCAATGTTTCGATTTTCAATATATTGTTAATGCCATTGAATTTTGAAAGGAGAGAAAACATAATATTTGAATATGTTAATTGGTCAAAAATACAAGTAATAAACACAGTTGTATAAAATACACGTGTACGGATAACTATTATAAATAGCAATCCGAAGCTTTAATGTTAGGTCAAACATATTGCTCTTGATAGGAGTGGGGAGACTTCTTTTTAATGTCCATTGCATTAGCTTTTTCATAAGTAATATGTTTGTAGACTAAAATCTTATAAATCATTTCATATCGCATTGTTGGAAAGGAGACACTTAAGAAAATTGCAAAATTTATATTCAACAAATTCTTAACATTGCATATATCCCTATATGACTTTAAATTATCAATGTTGAAAAAATGCATTGTTTTTATTTTTCAAATTTTTTTTACTATCACTTCATTTTGAATGATGAAAAAAAAATAATATTTGAATATATTAATTGAAAAACAATACAAGTAACAGACTCAATTGTATAAAATACACGTTTATGGATGACTATTATAAATAGCCATCCCAAGCTTTAATGTTGGGTCAAGCGTATTGCTCTTGAGGGGAGGGGGAAGACTTCTTATTAGAGTTCATTGTATTAGCTTCTTCTTATCTAATATGTTTGTAGACTAAAATTATATAAATCATTCCATATCGCACTTTCAGAAAGGAGGCAAGTAAGAAAATTGCAAAATTTAAATCCAACAGATTCTTAAGATGGTATTTGTCCCTATAAGACTTCAAAATTATAAAGGTTGAAAAAATTCAATGTTTTGGTTTTTCAATTTATTGTTAATGCCATTGCATTTTGAATGGTGAGAAAAAGGTAACAAAAGAATAACTTAATGGAACAAAAATACAACTAAAAGACCCAATTGTGTAAAATACACTTTTATGGATTAATATTCTAAATAGCAATCCCAAGCTTTAATGTTGGGTCAAGCGTATTGCTATTAAGGAGAGTGGGGAGACTTTTTATTGGAGCCCATTGCATTAGACTAAAATTCTATAAATCTTTTCATATAGCATTGTTGGAAAGGAGACAATTAAGAAAATTGCAAAATTTATATTCAAGAGATTCTTAACATTGCATTTATCCCTATAAGACTTTAAAATTATCAAATTGTTAATGCTACTGCGTTTTCAATAGCCAGAAAAAGATAATATTTGAATATGTTAATTGATCAAAAATACACGTTTATGGATGACTCTTATAAATAGCAATCCCAAGCTTTAATCTTAGGTCAAGCGTATTGCTCTTGAGGGGAGGGGGAAGACTTCTTATTAGAGTCCATTGCATTAGCTTTTTCATAAATAATATGTTTGTAGACTAAAATTATATAAATCATTTCATATCGCACTTTCGGAAAGAAGACATGGAAGAAAATTGCAAAACTTAAATCCAATAGATTATTAACATTAGATTTATCCCTATATGACTTTAGAATTATCAAAGTTGAAAAAATGTAATGTTTTGGTTTTTCAATTTATTGTTAATGCCAGTGCATTTTGAATGGAGAGAAAAACATAATATTTTAATATGTTAATTGGTCAAAAATACAACGGACACAATTGTAGAAAATACACGTGTATGGAAGGCTATTACAAATAGCAATCCCAAGCATTAATGTCTGGTCAAGCATATTGCTCTAGAGGGGAGTGGGGAGACTTCCTTTTAGAGTCCATTGCTTTAACTTTTTCTTCAGTAATATGTTTGTAGACTAAAATTACATAAATCATTTCATATCGCATTGTCGAAAGGGAGACAATGAAGAAAATTGCAAAATTTAAATTCAACAGATTCTTACCATTGTATTTATCCCTATAAGACTTTAAAATTATCAAAGTTGAAAAAATGCAATGTTTTGATTTTTCAATTTATTGTTAATGCCAGTGCATTTTGAATGAAGAGAAAACATAATATTTTAATATATTGATGGGTCAAAAATACAAGTAATGGACATAATTGTATAAAATACAAGTGTATGGATGACTACTATAAATAGCAATCCCAAGCTTTAATGTTGGGTCAAGCGTATTGCTCTTGAGGGGAGTGGGGAGACTTCTTATTGGAGCCTATTGCATTAGCTTTTTTTAAGTAATATGTTTGTAGACTAAAATTTTATAAATCATTTCATATTGCATTGTTAAAAAGGAGACACAAAATTTAAATCCAACAGATTCTTAGCACTGCATTTATCCCTATAGGACTTTAAGTTGAAAAAACATAATGTTTTGATTTTTCAATTTATTGTTAATGCCAGTGCATTTTGAATGGAGAGAAAAACATAATATTTTAATAAGTTAATTGGTCAAAAATACAAGTAATGGACTCAATTGTATAAAATACACGTGTATGGATGACTATTATAAATAACAATCTTAAGCTTTAATCTTGGGTCAAGCGTATTGCTCTTGAGGGGAGTGGGGAGACTTCTTATTAGAACCCATTGCATTAGCTTTTTCTTAAGTAATATGTTTGTAGACTAAAACTTTATAAATCATTTCATATAGCATTGTTGAAAAGGAGTCAATGTTTGTAGACTAAAACTTCTTATTAGAACTCCACTCTTGAGGGGAGTAAGGAGACTTCTTTTTAAGGTCCATTGCATTAGCTTTTCCTTAAGTAATATGTTTGTAGACTAAAACTATATAAATCATTTCATATCATACTGTCGGAAAGGCGACAATTCAGAAAATTGCAAAATTTATATTCAAGAGATTCTTAACATTGCATTTATCCCTATAAGATTTTAAAATTATCATAGTGGAAAAAATGCAATGTTTTAATTTTTCAATTTATTGTTATTGCCCCTACATTTTGAATAGTGAGAAAAAATAATATTTGAATATGTTAACTGAAAAACAATACAAGTAATGGACTCAATTGTATAAAATAAATGTCTATGGATGACAATTGTAAATAGGAATCCCAAGCTTTAATGTTGAGTCAAGAGTATTGCCCTTGAAGGGAGTGGGAAGACTTCTGATTAGAGCCTATTGCATTAGCTTTTTCTTAAGTAATATATTTGTAGACCAAAATTTTATAAACCATTTCATATCGCATTGTCGAAAAGGAGACAATGAAGAAAATTGCAAAATTTAAATTCAATAGATTCTTAGGTTTTCATTTATCCTTATAAGACTTTAAAATTATAAAAGTTGAAAAAATGTAATGTTTTGATTTTTCAATTTATTGTTAATGCCAATGCATTTTGAATGGAGAGAAAAACATAATATTTTAGTATGTTAATTGGTCAAAAATACAAGTAATGGACTCAATTGTATAAAATACACGTGTATGGATGACTATTATAAATAACAATCCCAAACTTTAACGTTGGGTTAAGCGTATTGCTCTTAAGGGGAATGGGGAGACTTCTTTTTAGAGTCCATTGCATTACTTTTACCTTAAGTAATATGTTGGTAGAATAAAACTATATAAATCATTTCATATTGCATTGTCGAAAAGGCGACAATTCAGAAAATTGCAAAATTTATATTCAATAGATTCTTAACATTGCATTTATCCTTATAAGATTTTAAAATTATAAAAGTTGAAAAAATGCAATGTTTCGATTTCTCAATTTATTGTTAATGCCATTGCATTTTGAATGGAGAGAAAAGCATAATATTTGAATATGTTAATTGGTCAAAAATCCTAGTAATGGACTCAATTGTATAAAATACATGTGTATGGATGACTATTATAAGTAGCAATCCCGAGCTTTGATGTTAGGTCAAGCGTATTGCTTTTGAGTTGAGGGGAGTGGGGAGACTTCTTATTAGAGTCCATTGCATTAGTTTTATCTTAAGTAATATGTTTATAAATTAAAATTATAAAAATCCTTTCATATCGCATTGTTAGAATGGAGAAAATTAAGAAAATTGCAAAATTTAAATTCAACATATTCTTAACATTGCATTTGTCCCTATAAGACTTTAAGATTATAAAAGTTGAAAAAATGCAATGTTTTGATTTTTTAATTTATTGTTAACGCCATTGCATTATGAATGGAGAGAAAAACGTGATATTTGATTATGTTAATTGATCAAAAATATAAGTAATGGACTCAATTGTATAAAATACACGTTTATGGATGGCTATTCTAAATAGCAATCCCAAGCTTTAATGTTGGGTCAAGCGTATTGCTCTTGAGGGGAGTGGGGAGACTTCTTATTAGAGTCCATTGTGTTAGCTTTTTCTTAAGTAATATGTTTGTAGACTAAAATTATATGAATCATTTGATATCGCATTGTCGGAAAGGAGACAATTAAGAAAATAACAAAATTTTTATTCAACAGATTCTTAACATTGCATTGATTCCTATAAGACTTTGAAATTGTCAAAGTTGAAAAAATGTAATGTTTTGATTTTTCTATTTATTGTTAATGCCACTGCATTTCGAATGGCGAGAAAAACCTAATATTTTAATAAGTTAATTGATAAAAAATACACGTTTATGGATGACTATTACAAAAAGCAATCCCAAGTTTTAATGTTGGGTCAAGCATATTGCTCTTGAAGGGAGTAGGGAGACTTCTTATTAGAGTCCATTGCTTTAGCTTTTTCTTGAGTAATACGTTTGTAGACTAAAATTATATAAATCATTTCATATCGCATTGTCGGAAGGGAGACAATTAAGAAAATAACAAAATTTTTATTCAACAAATTCTTGACATTGCAGTGATTCCTATAAGACATTGAAATTATCAAAGTTGAAAAAATGCAATGTTTTGATTTTTCTATTTATTGTTAATGCCACAGCATTTCGAATGGTGAGAAAAACCTAATATTTTAATAAGTTAATTGATGAAAAATATACGTTTATGGATGACTATTATAAAAAGCAATCCCAAGCTTTAATGTTGTGTCAGGCGTATTACTCTTGAAGGGTGTGGGGAGACTTCTTTTTAGAGTCCATTGCATTAGCTTTTCTTTAAGTAATATGTTTGTAGAATAAAATTATACAGATCATTTCATATCACATTGTCAGAAAGGCAACAATTCGAAAAATTGCAAAATTTGTATTCAACAGATTCTTAACATTGCATTTATCCCTATAAGATTTTAAAATTATAAAAGTTGAAAAAATCCAATGTTTCGATTTCTCAATTTATTGTTAATGCCATTGCATTTTGAATAGAGAGAAAAATATAATATTTGAATATGTTAATTGGTCAAAAATCCTAGTAATGGACTCAATTGTATAAAATACATGTGTATGGATGACTATTATAAATAGCAATCTTGAGCTTTAATGTTGGGTCAAGCGTATTGCTCTTGAGGGGTGTAGGGAGACTTCTTATTAGAGTCCATTGCATTAGCTTTTTCTTAAGTAATATGTTTGTAAACTAAAAGCATGTGGGGAGACTTCTTTTTAGAGTCCATTGCATTAGCTTTTCTTTAAGTAATATGTTTGTAGAATAAAACTATATAAATCATTTCATATCACATTGTTAGAAAGGCAACAATTCAAAAAATTACAAAATTTATATCCAACAAATTCTTAACATTGCATTTATCCCTATAAGATTTTAAAATTATAAAAGTTGAAAAAATCCAATGTTTCGATTTCTCAATTTATTGTTAATGTCATTGCATTTTGAATGGAGAGAAAAACATAATATTTGAATATGTTAATTGGTCAAAAATCCTAATAATGGACTTAATTGTATAAAATACATGTGTATGGATGACTATTATAAATAGCAATCCTGAGCTTTAATGTTAGGTCAAGCGTATTGCTCTTAAGGGGTGTGGGGAGACTTCTTATTAGAGTCCATTGCATTAGCTTTTTCTTAAGTAATATGTTTATAGACTAAAATTATAAAAATCCTTTCATATCGCATTGTCAAAATGGAGACAATTAAGAAAATTGCAAAATTTATATTTAACAGATTCTTAACATTGCATTCATCCCTATGAGACTTTAAAATTATAAAAGTTCAAAAAATGCAATGTTTCATTTTTTCAATTTATTGTTAATGCCAGTGCATTTTGAATGGAGAGAAAAACATAAGATTTGAATATGTTAATTGGTCAAAAATACAAGTAATAGACTCAATTGTATAAAATACACGTGTATGGATGACTATTATAAATAGCAATTGCAAGCTCTATGGATCACTATTATAAATAGCGTATAGCTCTGGAGTTAAGTGGGGAGACTTTTTTTTAGAGTCCATTGCATTAGTTTTTCTTAAGTAATATGTTTGTAGACTAAAATTTTAAAAATCATTTCATATCACATTATCGAAAAGGAGACAATTAAGAAAATTGCAAAATTTAAATTCAACAGATTCTGAGCACTACATTTATCCCTATAAGACTTTAAAATTATCAAAGGTGAAAAAATGTAATGTTTTGATTTTTCAATTTATTGTTAATGCCAATGCATTTTGAATGGAGAGAAAAATATAATATTTTAATATGTTAATTGGTCAAAAATACAAGAAATGGACTCAATTGTATAAAATACATGTGTATGGATGACTATTATAAATAACAATCTCAAGTTTTAATGTTGGGTCAAGCATATTGCTCTTGAGAGGAGTGCGGACACTTCTTATTAGAGTCCATTGCGTTACCTTTTTCTTAAGTAATATGTTTGTAGACTAAAATTATATAAATCATTTCATATTGCACTTTTAGGAAGGAGACACGTAAGAAAATTGCAAAATTTAAATCCAATAGATTTTTAACATTGTATTTATCCCTATAAGACTTTAAAATTATAAAAGTTGAAATAATGCAAAGTTATGATTTTTCAATTTATTGTTAATGCTGTTGTATTCTGAATGGTGAGAAAAACGTAATATTTGAATATGTTAATGGAACAAAAATACAACTAAAGGACACAATTGTGTCAAATACACTTTTATGGATTAATATTCTAAATAAAAATCTCAAGTTTTAATGTTGGATCAAGCGTATTGCTCTTGAGGGGAGTGTGGAGGCTTGTTATTAGAGCCTATTGCATTGGCTTTTTCTTAAGTAATATGTTTGTGGACTAAAATTTTATAAATCATTTCATATCACATTGTTGTAAAGGAGACAATTAAGAAAATTGCAAAATTTAAATTCAACATATTCTTAACATTGCATCTATGCCTATAAGATTTTAAAATTATTAAAGTTGAAAAAATGTAATATTTTGATTTTTCAATTAATTGTGAATGTCACTACATTTTGAATGGTGAGAAAAACATAATATTTGAATATGTTAATTGATCAAAAATACACGTTTATGGATGATTATTGTAAATAGCAATCCCAAGCTTGAATGTTGGGTCCAGTGTATTGCTCTTGAGGGGAGTGGGGAGACTTCTTATTAAAGTCCATCGCATTAGCTTTTTCTTAAGTAATATGTTGGTAGACTAAAATTTTATAAATCATTTAATATCGCATTGTCGGAAAGGAGACAATTAAGAAAATTGCAAAATTTAAATTCATTAGATTCTTAATATCACATTTATCCCTATAAGACTTTAAAATTATCAAAGTTAAAAAATGCAATGTTTTGATTTTTCAATTTATTGTTAATGCCAATGCATTTTGAATGGAGAGAAAAACATAATATTTTACTATGTTAATGGGTCAAAAATACAAGTAATGGACTCAATTGTATAAAAACACACGAGTATGGATGACTATTATAAATAGCAATCCCAAGCTTTAATGTTGGGTCAAGCGTATTGCTCTTGAGGGGAGTGGGGAGACTTTTTTTTAGAGTCCATTGCATTAGCTTTTCCTAAGTAATATGTTCGTAGACTAAAATTTTATAAATAATTTCATATTGCTTTGTCGAAAAGGAGACAATTAAGAAAATTGCAAAATTTAAATTCAACAAATTCGTAACATTCTATTTATCCCTATAAGACTTTAAAATTATCAAAGTTGAAAAAATGTAATGTTTTGATTTTTCAATTTATTGTTAATGCCACTGCATTTTGAATGGTGAGAACAACATAATATTTGAATATGTTAGTGGAACAAAAATACAACAAAAGGACTCAATTGTGTAAAATACACTTCTATGGATTAAAATTATAAATAGCAATCTCAAGCTTTAATGTTGCATCAAGTATATTGCACTCGAGGGGAATAGGGAGACTTCTTATTAAAGTCCATTGCATTAGCTTTTTCTTAAGTAATATGTTGGTAGACTAAAATTTTATAAATCATTTAATATCGCATTGTCGGAAAGGAGACAATTAAGAAAAATTGCAAAATTTAAATTCATTAGATTCTTAATATCACATTTATCCCTATAAGACTTTAAAATTATCAAAGCTAGAAAAATGCAATGTTTTGATTTTTCAATTTATTGTTAATTGCCAATGCATTTTGAATGGAGAGAAAAACCTAATATTACTATGTTAATGGGTCAAAAATACAAGTAATGGACTCAATTGTATAAAAACACACGAGTATGAATGACTATTATAAATAACAATCCTAAACTTTAATGTTGGGTCAAGCGTATGCTCTTGATGGGAGTGAGGAGACTTCTTTTTAAAAGTCCATTGCATTAGCTTTTCCTGAAGTAATATGTTCGTAGACTAAAATTTTATAAATAATTTCATATTGCTTTGTCGAAAGGAGACAATAAGAAAATTGCAAAATTTAAATTCAACAGATTCTTAACATTCCATTTATCCCTATAAGACTTTAAAATTATCAAAGTTGAAAAAATATAATGTTTGATTTTTCAATTTATTTTCAATGCCATTGCATTTTGATTGGTGAGAACAACATATTATTTGAATATGTTAGTGGAACAAAATACAACAAAAGGACTCCATTTTGTAAAATACACTTCTATGGATTAAAATCTAAATAGCAATCCCAAAGTTTTAATGTTGCGTCAAGTATATTGCTCTCAAGGGGAGTGGCTTATTAAGTCCATTGCATTAGCTTTCCTTAAGTAATATGTTTGTAGACTAAAATTATATAAATCATTTCATATCGCTTTGTCAGAAGGAGACAATTAAGAAAATTGCAAAATTCAATTCAATAAATTCTTAACATTGCATCTATGCCTATAGGACTTTAAAATTATCAAAGTTGAAAAATGTAATGTTTTCATTTTTCAATTTATTGTCAATGTCACTCCATTTTGAATGGTGAGAAAAAACATAATATTTGAATATGTTAATTGATCAAAAATACAGTTTATGGATGACTATTATAAATAGTGATCCCAAGCATTAATGTTGGGTCAAGCGTATTGCTCTTGAAGGGAAGGGAGGGGGGAGACTTCTTATTAAAGTCCATCGCATTAGCTTTTTCTTAAGTAATATGTTGGTAGACTAAAATTTTATAAATCATTTAATATTGCATTGTTGGAAAGGAGACAATTAAGAAAACTACAAAATTTAAATTCAACAGATTCTTAACATTGCGTTCATCCTTATAAGACTTTAAAATTATAAAAGTTCAAAAAATGCAATGTTTCAATTTTTCAATTTATTGCTAATGCCATTGCATTTTGAATGGAGAGAAAAACATAAGATTTGAATATGTTAATTGGTCAAAAATACAACGAATGGACTCAATTGTATAAAATACACGTGTATGGATGACTATTATAAATAGCAATCCCAAGCTTTAATGTTGGGCCAAGTGTATTGCTCTTTAGGGGAGTGGGGAGACATCTTTTTAGAGTCGATTGCGTTAGCTTTTTCTTAAGTAACATGTTTATAGAATAAAATTATATAAATCATTGGCATATTGTAATGTCAGAAAGGAGACAAAATTTATATTCAACAAATTCTTACCATTGCCTTTATTCCTATAAGACTTTAAAATTATCAAAGTTGAAAAATTGCAATGTTTTTTATATTTCTATTTATTGTTAATGCCACTACATTTTGAATGGTGTGAAAAACGTAATATTTGAATATATTAATGGAACAAAAATACAACTAAAGGACTCAATTATGTAAAATACATTTTTATGGGTTAATATTCTAAATAGCAATCCCAAGCTTAAATGTTGGGTCAAGCATATAACTCTTGATGGGAGTGGGGACACTTCTTATTAAAGTCCGTCACATTAGTTTTTTCTTAAGTAATATGTTTGTAGACTAAAATTTTATAAATTATTTCATATCGCATTGTCGGGAAGGAGACAATTAAGAAAAATGCAACATTTAAATGCAACAGATTCTTAACATTGCATTTTTCCCTATAAGACTTGAAATTTATAAAAGTTGAAAAAATGCAATGCTTTGATTTCTCAATTTATTGTTAATGCATTGCATTTTGAATGGAGAGAAAAACATAATATTTGAATATGTTAATTGGTGAAAATACAAGTAATGGACTCAATTGTATAAAATACACGTGTATAGATGACTATTATAAATAGTCATCCTAAGTTTTAATGTTGGGTCAAGTGTATTGCTCTTAAGGGGAGTGAGGAGACTTCTTTTTTAGAGTCCATTGCATTAGCTTTTTCTTTAGTAATTTGTTTGCAGGCTAAAATTTTATAAATCATTTCATGTCGCATTGTTGAAAAGGAGACAATTAAGAAAAGTGGAAAATTTAAATTCAACAAATTCTTAGCATTCCATTTATCCCTATAAGACTTTAAAATTATCAAAGTTGAAAAAATGTAATGTTTTGATTTTCAATTTATTGTTAATGCCACTGCATTTTGATTAGTGAGAACAACATAATATTTGAATATGTTAGTGGAACAAAAATACAACAAAAGGACTCAATTGCGTAAAATACACTTCAAAGGATTAAAATTCTAAATAGTAATCCCAAGTTTTAAGGTTGTGTCAAGTATATTGCTCATAAGGGGAGTGGGGAGACTTCTTATTAAAGTCCATTGCATTAACTTTTTCTGAAGTAATATGTTTGTAGACTAAAATTATATAAATCATTTCATATTGTTTTGTCAGAAAGGAGACAATTAAGAAAATTGCAAATTTTCAATTCAACAAATTATTAACATTGCATTTATCCTTATATGACTTAAAATTATAAAAGTTGAAAAAATGCAATATTTTGATTTTTCAATTTATTATTAATGCCAGTGCATTTTGAATGGGGAGAAAAACATAATATTTTAATATGTTAATTGGTCAAAAATACAAGTAATGGACTTAATTGTATAAAATAAACATGTATGGATAACTATTATAAATAGCAATCCTAAGTTTTAATGTTGGGTCCAACGTATTGCTCTTGAGGGGAGTGGAGAGACTTCCTTTTAGAGTCCATTGCATTAGCTTTTTCTTAAGTAATATGTTTGTAGACTAAAATTATATAAATGATTTCATGTCGCATTGTCGGAAAGGAGACAATTAAGAAAATTGCAAAATTTATATTCAACAGATTCTTAACATTACATTTATCCCTATAATACTTTAAAATTATCAAAGTTGAAAAAATGTAATGTTTTGATTTTTCAATTTATTGTTAATGCCACTCCATTTTGAATGGTGAGAAAAACATAATATTTGAATATGTTAATTGATCAAAAAATACACGTTTATGGATGACTATTATAAATAACAATCTCAAGCTTTAATGTTGGGTCAAGCATATTGCTCTTGAAGGGTGGGACAAGACTTTTTATTAGAGTCCATTGCTTTAGCTTTTTCTTAAGTAGTATGTTTGTAGACTAAAATTATATAAATCATTTCATATTGCACTTTCGGAAAGGAGGCAAGTAAGAATATTGCAAAATTTAAACCCAACAGATTCTTAAGATTGTATTTGTCCCTATAAAACTTTAAAATTATAAGGGTTGAAAAAATGCAATATTTTGAATTTTCAATTTATTGTTAATGTCATTACATTTTAAATGGCGAGAAAAACGTAATATTTGAATATGTTAAGGGAACAAAAATACAACTAATACACTCAATTGTGTAAAATACACTTTTATGGATTAATACTCTAAATAGCAATCCCAAATTTTAGCGTTGGGTCAAGCATATAATTCTTGAGGGGAGTAGGGAGACTTCATTTTAGAGTCCATTACATTAGCTTTTTCTTAAGTAATATGTTTGTAGACTAAAATTATATAAATCATTTCGTATTGCATTGTAGGAAAGAAAACTATTAAGAAAATTGCAAAATTTAAATTCAATAGATTCTTAACATTGCATTTATCCTAATAAGACTTTAAAATTATAAAAGTTGAAAAAATGCAATGTTTCGATTTATTGTTAATGCCATTGCATTTTGAATGGAGAGAAAAATATAATATTTGAATATGTTAATTGGTCAAAAATACAAGTAATGGACTCAATTGCATAAAATACACGTGTATGGATGACTATTATAAATAGCAATCCCAAATTTTAATGTTGGGTCAAGTGTATTACTCTTGAAGGGAGTGGAACGACTTCTTTTTAGAGTCCTTTTCATTTGCTTTTTCTTAAGTAATATGTTTGTAGGCTAAAATAATATAAATCATTTCATATCGCATTGTCGGAAAGGAGACAATTAAGAAAATTGCAAAATTTAAATTCAACAGACTCTTAACATTGCATTTATCCCTATAAGACTTTAAAATTATCAAAATTGAAAAAATTTAACGTTTTGATATTTCAATTTATTATTAAGGCCACTGCCTTTTGAATGATGAGAAAAACATAATATTTGAATATGTTAATTGAAAAACAATACAAGTAACGGAGTCAATTGTATAAAATACATGTTTATGGATGACTATTATAAATAGCAATTCCAAGCGTTAATGTTGGATCGAGCATATTGCTTTTGAGGGGAGTGGGGAGGCTTCTTATTAGAGCCTATTGCATTAGCTTTTTCTTAAGTAATATGTTTGTAGACTAAAATTTTATAAATCATTTCATATCGCATTGTCGAAAAGGAGAAAAGTAAGAAAATTGCAAAATTTAAATTCAACAGATTCTTAACATTCCATTTATCCTTATAAGAATTTAAAATTATCAAAGTTGAAAAAATGTAATGTTTTGATTAATCAATTTATTGTTAATGCCACTGCATTTTGATTGGTGAGAACAATATAATATTGGAATATGTTAGTGCAACAAAAATACAACTAAAGGACTCAATTGTGTAAAATACACTTCTATGGATTAAAATTACAAATAGCAATCTCAAGTTTTAGTGTTGCATCAAGTATATTGCACTCGAGGGGAATAGGGAGACTTCTTATTAAAGTCCATTGCATTAGCTTTTTCTTAACTAATATGTTTGTAGACTAAAATTATATAAATCATTCCATATCGCATTGTCAGAATGGAGACAATTAAAAAAGTTTCAAAATTTAAACTCAACAGATTCTTAACATTGCATTTATCCCTATAAGACTTTAAAATTATAAAAGTTGAAAAAATGAAATGTTTCGATTTTTCAATTTATTGTTAATGTCATTGCATTTTGAATGGAGCGAAAAACATAATCTTTGAATATGTTAATTGGTCAAAAATACAAGTAATGGACTCAATTATATAAAATACACGTGTATGGATGATTATTATAAATAGCAATCCCAAAGCTTTAATATTGGGTCAAGCGTATTGCTCTTGAGGGGAATGGGGAGACTTCTTTTTAAAGTCCATTGCATTAGTTTTTTAAGTATTATGTTTGTAGACTAAAATTATATAAATCATTTCATATTGCACTCTCAAAAAGGAGACAATTAAGAAAATTGCAAAATTTAAATTCAACAAATTCTTAACATTGCATTTATCCCTATAAAACTTTAAAATTATAAAAGTTGAAAAAATGCAATGTTTTGATTTTTTAATTTATTTTTAATGCCAGTGCATTTTGAATGGATAGAAAAAGATATTATTTGAATATGTTAATTGATCAAAAATACAAGTAATGGACTCAATTGTATAAAATACACATTTATGAATGACTATTATAAATAGCAATCCCAAGCTTTAATGTTGGATCAAGCGTATTGCTCTTGAGGGGAGGCAAAGACTTCTTATTAGAGTCCATTGCATTAGCTTTTTCTGAAGTAATATGTTTGTAGACTAAGATTATATAAATCATTTCATATTGCATTGTTGGAAGGGAGACAATTAAGAAAATTGCAAAATTTAAATTCAACAGATTCTTAACATTGCATTTATCACTATAAGACTTTAAAATTACCAAAGTTGAAAAAATGCAATGTTTCGATTTTACAATTTATTGTCAATTCCATTGCATTTTGAATGGAGAGAGAAACATAATATTTGAATATGTTAATTGATCAAAAATACATGTAATGGACTTAATTGTCTAAAATACACGTTTATCGATAACTATTATAAATAGGAATTCTAAGCTTTAATGTTGGGTCAAACATATTATTCTTGAGGGGAGTGGGGAGACTTCTTATTAGAGGCCACTACATTAGTTTGTTCTTAAGTAATATGTTTGTAAACTAAAATTATATAAATCATTTCATATCGCATTGTCAGAAAGGAGACAATTAAGAAAATTACAAAATTTAAATTCGACAAATTCTGAACATTGCATTTATCCTGATAAGACTTTAAAATTATCAAAGTTGAAAAAATGCAATGTTTCGATTTTTCAATTTATTGTTAATGCCATTGCATTTTGAATGGAGAGAAAAACATAATATTTGAATATATTAATTGATCAAAAATACAAGTATTGAACTCAATTGTATAAAATAGACTTTTATCGATAAATATTATAAATAGCAATCCGAAGCTTTAATGGTGGGTCAAGCATATTGCACTTGAGGGGAGTGGGGAAACTTCTTACTAGAGTCCTTTGCATTAGCTTTTTCTTAAGTAATATGTTTGTAGTCTAAAATTATATAAATCATTTCATATTGCTTTGTCGAAAAGGAGACAAAGAAGAAAATTGCAAAATTTAAATTCAACACACTCTTAACATTGTATTTATCCCTAAAAGACTTTAAAATTATCAAAGTTGAAAAAATGCAATATTTTGATTTTTCAATTTATTGTTAATGCCACAGCATTTTGAAAGGTGACAAAAACATAATATTTGAATATGTTACTTGAATAAAAAATACAATAAAAGGTCTCATTTCTATAAAATACACTTTTATGAATTAATATTCTAAATTGCGATCCCAAGTTTTAATGTTGGGTCAAGCATATTGCTCTTGAGGGGAGTGGAAAGACTTCTTATTAGAGTCAATTACATTAGCTTTTTCATCGGTAATATATTTATAGTCTAAAATTATATAAATCATTTCATATTGCATTGTCAGAAAGGAGATAATTAAGAAAATTGAAAATTTTAAATTCAACAGATTCTTAACTTTGTATTTATCCATATAAGACTTTAAAATTATCAAAGTTGAAAAAATGCAATGTTTTGATTTTTCAATTTATTGTTAATGCCACTGCATTTTGAATCATGAGAAAAACATAATATTTGAATATGTTAATTGAACAAAAATACAACTAAAGTACTCAATTGTGTAAAATACACTTTTATGGATTAATATTCTAAATAGCAATCTCAAACTTTAATGTTGGGTCAAGTATATTGCTCTTGAAGGGAGTGGAGAGACTTCTTATTAGAGTACATTGCATTTGTATTTTCATAAGTAATATGTTTGTAGACTAAAATTATATAAATGATTTCATATCGCATTGTTGGAAAGGAGACAAATAAGAAAATTGCAAAATTTAAATTCAAAACACTCTTAACATTGCATTTATCCCTATAAGACATTAAAATTATCAATGTTTCGACTTTTCAATTTATTGTTAATGCCATTGCATTTTGAATGGTGAGAAAAACATAATATTTGAATATGTTACTTAAACAAAAATACAACTAAAGGACTCATTTGTATAAAATACACTTTTATGGATTACTATTATAAATAGCAATCCCGAGCTTTAATGTTGGGTCAAATGTATTGCTCTTGAGGGGAGTGGGTAAACTTCTTATTAGAGTCCACTACATTAGCTTCTTTTAAGTAATATGTTTGTAGTCTAAAATTATATAAATCATTTCATATCACATTGTTGGAAAGGAGACAATTAAGAAAATTGCAAAATTTAAATTCAACAGATTCTTAACATTGCATTAATCCCTATAAGACTTTAAAATTATAAAAGTTGAAAAAATGTAATGTTTTGGTTCTTTAATTTATTGTTAATGCCACTGCATTTTGAATGATCAGAAAAAAATAATATTTGAATATGTTAATTGAACAAATATACAACCAAAGGACTCAATTGTGTAAAATACACTTTTATGGATTAGTATTCTAAATAGCAATCCCAAGCTTTAATGCTGGGTTACGCATATTGCTCTTAGGGGATTGGAGAGAATTCTTATTAAAGTCCATTGCATTAGCTTTTTCCTAAGTAATATGTTTGTAGACTAAAATTATATAAATCATTTCATATCGCATTGTTGAAAAGGAGACAATTAAGAAAATTGAAAAATTTTAATTCATCAGATTCTTAACATTGCATTTTTCACAAAGTTTGAAAAAAATGCAATGTTTTGATTTTCCAATTTATTGTAAAAGCCATTGCATTTTGAATGGAGAGAAAAACATAATATTTGAATATGTTAATTGATTAAAAATACAAGTAATGGACTCAATTGTGTAAAATACATGTTTATGGATGACTATTATAAATAGCAATCCCAAGCTCTCATGTTAAGTCAAACGTATTGCTCTTGAGGGGAGCGGGGAGACTCCTTATTAGAGTCCATTGCATTAACTTTTTTTTTTTTTTTAAGTAATATGTTTGTAGTCTAAACGTATATAAATTATTTCA
This sequence comes from Bruguiera gymnorhiza, assembly GCA_020883675.1. NCBI lineage: Eukaryota > Viridiplantae > Streptophyta > Magnoliopsida > Malpighiales > Rhizophoraceae > Bruguiera > Bruguiera gymnorhiza. Next base: position 531,742 of record JAIRCJ010000256.1, on the reverse strand, counting down.
TATCGTATTGTCGGAAAGGAGACAATTAAGAAAATTGCAAAATTTAAATTCAATAGATTCTTAACATTGCATTTATCCCTATAAGATTTTAAAATTATTAAAATTGAAAAGATGCAATATTTTGACTTTTTAATTTATTATTAATGCCACTGCATTTTGAATGATGTGAAAAACATAATTTTTGTATATGTTAATTGAACAAAAATACAACTATAGGACTCAATGTTGGGTCAAACATATTACCATTGAGGGGAGTGGGGAGACTTCTTATTAAAGTCCATTGCATTAGCTTTTTCTTAAGTAATATGTTTGTAGTCTAAAATTATATAAATCATTTCATATCACATTGTTGGAAAAGAGACAATTAAGAAAATTGTAGAATTTAAATTCAGCAAATTCTTAACATTATAGTTATCCCTATAAGACTTTAAAATTAACAAAGTTGAAAAAATGCAATGTTTTGATTTTTCAATTTATTGTTAATGCCACAACATTTTGAATGGTAAGAAAAACATAATATTTGAATATGGTAATCGAGCAAAAATACAACTAAAGGACTCATTTGTGCAAAATACACCTTTATGGATTAATAATCTAAATAGTAATCCCAAGTTTTAGTGTTGGGTCAAACATTTTGCTCTTGAGGGGAGTGGGGAGACTTCTTATTAGAGTCCCTTGCATTAGCTTTTTCTTAAGTAATATGTTTGTAGTCTAAAATTATTTAAATCATTTCATATCACATTGTCGGAAAGGACACAATTAAGAAAATTGCAGAATTTAAATTTAGTAGATTCTTAACATTACATTTATCCCTATAAGACTTTAAACTTAACAAAGTTGAAAAAATGCAATGTTTTGATTTTTCAATTTATTGTTAATGTCACTGCATTTTTAATAGTGAGAAAAACATAATATTATAAGATCTTACTTGAACAAAAATAAAACTCAAGGACACAATTGTGTAAAATACACTTTTATAGATTAATATTCTAAATAGCAATCCTAAGCTTTAATGTTGGGTCAAGCATATTGCTCTTAAGGGGAGTGGGGGACACTTCTTATTAGAGTCCTTTTCATTTGCTTTTTCTTAAGTAATATGTTTGTAGGCTAAAATAATATAAATCATTTCATATCACATTGTCGGAAAGGAGACAATTAAGAAAATTGCAAAATTTAAATTCAACAGACTCTTAACATTGCATTTATTCCTATAAGACTTTAAAATTATCAAAGTTGAAAAAATTTAACGTTTTGATATTTCAATTTATTATTAAGGCCACTGCCTTTTAAATGATGAGAAAAACATAATTTTTGAATATGTTAATTGAACAAAAATACAACTATAGGACTCAATTGTGTAAAATACACTTTTATGGATTAATATTCTAAATAGCAATCCCAAGTTTTAATGTTAGGTCAAGCGTATTGCTATTGAGCGGAGTCGATAGACTTGTTATTAGAGTCCATTGCATTAGCTTTTTATTAAGTAATATGTTGGTAGACTAAAATGATATAAATCATTTATATCGCATTGTCGGAAAGGAGACAATTAAGAAAATTGCAAAATTTAAATTCAACAGATTATTAACGTTGCATTTGTCTATATAAGACTTTAAAATTATCAAAGTTGAAAAAAAGCAATGTTTTGATTTTTCAATTTATTGTTAATGCCATTGCATTTTGAATGGTGAGAAATACATAATATTTGAATATGTTACTTGAACAAAAATACAACTAAAGGAGTCAATTATGTAAAATACAATTTTATGGATTAACAATTTAAGTAGCAATCCCAAACTTTAATGTTATGTCCAGCGTATTGCTCTTGAGCGAACTAGGGAGATTTTTTATTAGAGTCCATTGCATTAGTTTTTTCTTAAGTAATATGTTTGCAGTCTAAAATTATACAAATTCTTTCATATCACATTGTTGGAAAGAGGACAATTAAGAAAATTGAAAAATTTAAATTCAACATATTCTTAACATTGCATATATCTATATAAGACTTTAAAATTATGAAAGTTAAAAAAAAAGCAATGTTTTCATTTTTCAATTTGTTATTAATGCCATTGCATTTTGCAAGGTGAGAAATACATAATTTTTGAATCTGTTAGTTGAACAAAAATACATCTGTTAGTTGAACAAAAATACAACTAAAGGACTCAATTGCATAAAATACACTTTTATGAATTAATATTCTAAATAGCAATGCCAAGCTTTAATGTTGGGTCAAGCGTATCGGTCTTGTGGGGTATGGGGAGACTTTTTATTAGAGTCCATTAGATTAGTTTTTTCTTATGTAATATGTTGGTAGACTAAAATTATATAAATCATTTATATCGCTTTGTCGGAAAGGAGACAATGAAGAAAAATGCAAAATTTAAATTCAATATATTCTTAACATTGCATTTATCAATATAAGACTTTAAAATTATCAAAGTTGAAAAAAAGCAATGTTTTGATTTTTCAATTTATTGCTAATGCCATTGTATTTTGAATGGTGAGAAATAAATAAAGTTTGAATCTGTTACTTGAACAAAAATACAACTAAAAGACTCAATTGTTTAAAATACTATTTTATGGATTAATATTCTAAATAGCAATCCCAAGCTTTAGTGTTGGGTCAAGCATATTGCTCTTGAGCGGATTGGGAAGATTTCTTATTAGAGTCCATTGCATTAGCTTTTTCTTAAGTAATATGGTTGTTGTCTAAAATTATATAAATCCTATGATATCACATTGTTGGAAAGAAGACAATTAAGGAAATTGCAAAATTTAAATTGAATAGATTCTTAACGTTGCATTTATCTATATAAGACTTCAAAATTATCAAAGTTGAAAAAAAGCAATGTTTTGAATTTTCAATTAATTATTAATGCCATTGCATTTTGAATGGTGAGAAATACATAATGTTTGAATATGTTCCTTGAAGAAAAATACAACTAAAGGACTTAATTGTGTGAAATACACTTTTATGGATTAATATTCCAAAAAGAAATCCTAAGCTTTAATGTTAAGTGAAGCGTATTGCTCTTGAACGGAGTAGGGAGACTTGTTATTAAAGTCCATTGCATTAGCTTTTTCTCAAGTAATATGTTTGTAGACCAAAATTATATAAATCATTTATAACACATTGTCGAAAAGCAGATAATTAAGAAAATTACAAAATTTAAATTGAACAGATTCTTAACATTACATTTATCTATATAAGACTTTAAAATTATCAAAGTTGAAAAAAAGCAATGTTTTGAATTTTCAATTTATTGTTAATGTCATTGCATTTTAAATGGTGAGAAATACATAATGTTTGAATGTGTTACTTGGACAAAAATACAACTAAAGGACTCAATTGTGTGATATACACTTTTATGGATTAATATTCTAAATAGCAATCCCAAACTTTAATGTTGGGTGAAGCGTATTGCTCTTGAGCGGAGTAGGGAGACTTGTTATTAGAGTCCATTGCATTAGCTTTTCTCAAGTAATATGTTTGTAAACCAAAATTATATAAATCATTTATATCGCATTGTCGGAAAGTAGACAATTAAGAAAATTACAAAATTTAAATTGAACAGATTTTTAACATTGCATTTATCTATATAAGACTTTAAAATTATCAAAGCTGAAAAAAAAAGCAATGTTTTGATTTTTCAATTTATTGCTAATGACATTGCATTTTGAATGGTGAGAAATACATAATGTTTGAATATGTTAGTTGAACAAAAATACAACTAAAGGACTCAATTGTGTAAAATACACTTTTATGGATTAATATTCTAAATAGGAATCCTAAGCTTTAATGTTGGCTCAAGTGTATTGCTCTTGAGGGGATTGGGGAGACTTCTAATTAGAGTCCATTGCATTAGATCTTTCTTAAGTAATATGTTTGTAGTCTAAAATTGTATAAATCATTTCATATCGCATTATCGGAAAGGAGACAATTAAAAAAATTGCAAACTTTAAATTCAACATATTCTTAACATTCCATTTATCCCTATAAGACTTTAAAATTATAAACGTTGGAAAAATGTAATGTTTTGATTTTTCAATTTATTATTAATGTCATTGCATTTTGAATGGGGAGAAAAACATAATGTTTGAAGATGTTAGTTGATCAAAAAATACAACTCAAGGATTCAATTGTGTAAACTACACTTTTATGGATTAATATTCTAAATAGCAATCCTAAGCTTTAATGTTAGGTAAAAAATATTGCTCTTGAGGGGAGTTGGGAGACTTGGTATTAGAGTCCATTGCATTAGCTTTTTTTGATGTAATATGTTTGTAGTCTAAAATTATATAAATCATGTCATATTGCAATGTCAGAAAGGAGACAATTAAGAAAATTGCAAAATTTAAATTAAACAAGCTCTTAACATTGTATTTATCCCTATAAGACTTTAAAATCATAAAAGTTGAAAAAATACAATGTTTTGATTTTTCAATTTATTGTTAATGTCATTGCATTTTGAATGGAGAGAAAGACATAATATTTGAATATGTTAATTGATAAAAAATACAAGTAATGGACTCAGTTGGATAAAATACATGTTTATGGATGACTATTATAAATAACAATCTCAAGCTTTAATGTTAGGTCAAGCATATTGCTCTTGAGGGGACTTGGGAGACTTCTTATTAGAGTCCATTGGATAAGTTTTTTCTTAAGTAATATGTTTGTAGTCTAAAATTATATAAATCATTTCACATCGCATTGTTGAAAAGGAGACAATTAAGAAAATTGCAAAATTTAAATTCCACAAATTCTTAACATTGCATTTATCCCTATAAGACTTCAAAATTATAAAAGTTGAAAAAATGCCATGTTTTGATTTTTCAATTTATTGTTAATGCCATTCAATTTTGAATGGAGAGAAAGACATAATATTTGAATATGTTAATTGATCGAAAATACAAGTAAAGAACCCAATTGTATAAAATACACTTTTATGGATTAATATTCTAAATAACAATTCCGAGCTTCAATGTTGGGTCAAGTATATTGCTCTTGAAGGGAGTGGGGAGACTTCTTATTAAAATCCATTGCATTAGCTTTTTCTTAAGTAATAAGTTTGTAGTCTCAAATTATATAAATCATTTCATATTGCATTATCGGAAAGGAGACAATTAAGAAAATTGTAAAATTTAAATTCAACAGATTCTTAATGTTGCATTTATCCCTATAAGACTTTAAGATTATAAAATTTGAAAACATGCAATGTTTTGATTTTTCAATTTATTGTTAATGCCTCTGCATTTTGAATGATGAGAAAAACATTTTATTTGAATATCTTAATTGAACGAAAATACAACTAAAGCACTTAATTGTGTAAAATACACTTTTATGGATTAATATTCTAAATAGCGATCCCGAGCTTTAATGTTCGATCAAGCATATTGCTCTTGAGGGGAGTGGGGAGACTTCTTATTAGAGTCCATTGCATTAACTTTTTCTTAAGTAATATGTTTGTAGACTAAAATTATATAAATCATTTCATTTCGCATTGTCGGAAAGGAGACAATTAAGAAAATTGCAAAATTTAAATTCAACAGACTCTTAACATTGCATTTATCGCTATAAGACTTTAAAATTATCAAAGTCGAAAAAATATAATGTTTTGAATTTTCAATTTATTGTCAATGTCACTGCATTTTGAATGGAGAGAAAAACATAATATTTGAATATATTAATTGATAAAAAATACAACTAATGGACTCAATCATATAAAATACATGTTTATGGATGACTATTATAGATAGCAATCCCAAGCTCTAATGTTGGGTCAAGCGTATTGGTCTAGAAGGGAATGGGGAGACTTCTTATTAGAGTCCATTGCATTAGTTTTTGTTAAGTAGTATGTTTGTAATCTACAATTATATAAATCTTTTCATATCGCCTTGTCGGAAAGCAGACAATTAAGAAAATTGCAGAATTTAAATTCAACAGATTCTTAACATTGCATTTATCTATGTAAAACTTTAAAATTATCGAAGTTGAATAAAAGCAATGTTTTGAATTTTCAATTTATTGTTAATGCCCCTGCATTTTGAAGGGTGAGAAATACATAATATTTGAATATGTTACTAGAACAAAAATACAACTAAAGGACTCAATTGTGTAAAATACACTTTTATGGATTAATATAGTAAATAGCAATCCCAAGCTTTAATGTTGGGTCAAAAATATTGCTCTTGAGGGGAGTGGGGAGACTTCTTATTAAAGTCCATTGCATTTGCTTTTTCCTAGGTAATATGTTTGTAGTCTAAAATTATATAAATCATTTTATATTGCATTGTCGGAAAGACGACAATTAAGAAAATTGCAATGTTTAAATTCAACAGATTCTTAACGTTGCATTTATCTCTATAAGACTTTAAAATCATAAATGTTGAAAAAATGCAATGTTTTGATTTTTCAATTTATTGTTAATGCCATTGCATTTTGAATGGAGAGAAAAACATAATATTTAAATATGTTAATTGATGAAAAATATAAGTAATGGACTCAATTGCACAAAATACACTTTTATGGATTAATATTCTAAATAGTAATCCCAAGCTTTAATGTTGGGTCAAGCATATTGCTCTTGAGGGGAGTGGGGAGAATTCTTACTAAAGTCCATTGCATTAGCTTTTTCTTAAGTAATATGTTTGTAGTCTAAAATTATATAAATCATTTCATATCGCATTGTCAGAAAGGAGACAATTAAGAAAATTGCAAAATTTAAATTCAATAGATTCTTAACATTGCATTTATCCTTATAAGACTTTAAAATTATAAAAGTAGAAAAAATGCAATGTTTTGATTTTTCAATTTTTGTTAATGCCGCTACATTTTCATTGCTGAGAAAAATATAATATTTAAATCTGTTGCTTGAACAGAAATACAACTAAAGTACTCAATTGTGTAAAATACACTTTTAAGGATTAATATCCTCAATAACAATCCCAAGCTTTAATGTTGGGTCAAAAATATTGCTCTTGAGGGGAATGGAGAGATATGTTTGTAGAGTAAAATTATATAAATCATTTCATATCGTATTGTCGGAAAGGAGACGATGAAGAAAATTGAAAAATTTAAATTCAACAAATTCTTAACATTGCATTTATCCTTATAAGACTTTAAAATTATAAATGTTGAAAAAATGCAATGTTTTGATTCTTCAATTTATTGTTAATACCATTGCATTCTGAATGGAGAGAAAACCATAATATTTGAATATGTTAATTGATGAAAAATACAAGAAATGGACTCAATTTCGTAAAATACACTTTTATGGATTAATATTCTAAATAGCAATCCCTAGCTTTAATGTTGGGTCATGCATATTGCCCTTGAGGGGTGTGGGGAGAATTCTTATTAAAGTCCATTGCATTAGCTTTTTCTTAAGTAATATGTTTGTAGTCTAAAATTATATAAGTCATTTTATATCGGATTGTCAAAAAAGAGACAATTAAGAAAATTGCAAAATTTAAATTCAATAGATTCTTAACATTGCATTTATCCTTATAAGACTTTAAAATTATAAAAGTTAAAAACATGCAAAGTTTTGATTTTTCAATTTCTTATTAGTGTTGTTGCATTTTCATTGCTGAGAAAAATATAATATTTGAATCTGTTGCCTGAATAGAAATACAACTAAAGGACTCAATTGTGTAAAATGCACTTTTATGGATTAATATTCTAGATAGCAATCCCACGCTGTAAAGTTAGGTGAAGCATATTGCTATTGAGGGGAGTAGGGAGACTTCTTATTAGAGTCCATTGCATTAGCTTTTTCTTAAGTAATATGTTTGTAGTCTAAAATTATATAAATAATTTCATATCACATTGTCGGAAAGGAGATAATTAAGAAAATTGCAAAATTTAAATTCAACAGATTCTTAACATTGCATTTATCACTATAAGACTAGAAAATTATAAAAGTTGAAAAAAATGCAGTGTTTTGAATTTTCAATTTATTGTTAATGCCATTCCATTTTGAATGGACAGAAAAACATAATATTTGAATATGTTAATTGATCAAAATACAAGTAATGGACTCAATTGCATAGAATACACTTTTGTGGATTAATATTCTAAATAACAATCCCAAGCATTAATGTTGGGTCGAGCATATTGCTCTTGAGGGGAGTGGGGAGACTTCTTTTTAGAGTTCATTGCATTAGCTTTTTCTTAAGTAATATTTTTGTAGTCTAAAATTATATAAGTCATTTCATATTGCATTGCTAGAAAGGAGACAATTGAGAAAATTGCAAAATTTAAATTCAATAGATTCTTAGCATTGCATTTATCCCTATAGGACTTTAAAATTATAAATGTTGAAAAAATGCAATGTTTTGATTCAATTTATTGTTAATGCCACTGCATTTTCATTGGTGAGAAAAAGATAATATTTGAATATGTGAATTGAACAAAATACAACTAAAGGACTCACTTGTGAAAAATAGACTTTTATGGCCTAATATTCTAAATAGCAATGCCAAGCTTTAATGTTGGGTCAAGCATTTTACTCTTGAGGGGAGTGGGGAGAATTCTTATTAAAGTCCATTGCATTAGCTTTTTCTTAAGTAATATGTTTGTGGTCTAAAATTATATAAGTCATTTCATATTGCATTGCCGGAAAGGAGACAATTGAGAAAATTGCAAAATTTAAATTCAACAGATTCTTAATATTGCATTTATCCCTATAAGACTTTAAAATTATAAATGTTGAAAAAATGCAATGTTTTGATTTTCAATTTATTGTTAATACCATTGCATTTTGAATGAGGAGAAAACCATAATGTTTGAATATGTTAATTGATCAACAATACAAGTAATGGACTTAATTGTATAAAATACATGTTTACGGATAACTATTATAAATATCAATCCTAAGCTTTAATGGTGGGTCAAGCATATTGCATATGAAGGGAGTGGGGAGACTTCTTATTATAATACATTGCATTAGCTTTTTCCTAAGTAATATGTTTGTAGACTAAAATTGTATTAATCATTTCATATCACATTAACGAAAAGGAGACAATTAAGGAAATTGCAAAATTTAAATTCAACAGATTCTTAACTTTGCATTTGTCTCGATAAGACTTTAAAATTATCAAAATTGAAAAAATGCAATATTTTGATTTTTCAATTTATTGTTAATGCCACTACATTTCATTGGTGAGAAAAACATAATATTTGAATATGTGAATTGAACAAAAATACAACTAAAGGGCTCATTTGTGAAAAATACCCTTATATGGATTAATATTCTAAATAGCAATCGCAAACTTTAATGTTGGGTCAAAAATATTGCTCTCAAGGGGAATAAGGAGACTTCTTATTAGAGTCCATTGCATTAGTTTTTCTAAATTAATATGTTTGTAGTCTAAAATTATATAAATCATTTCATATCGCATTGTTGGAAAGGAGACAATTAAGAAAATTGAAAAATTTAAATTTAACAGATTCTTGACATTGCATTTATCCTTATAAGACTTTAAAATTATAAATGTTGAAAAAATGCAATGTTTTGGTTTTCCAATTTATTGTTAATGCCACTGTATTTTGAATGGTGTGAAAAACATAATATTTGAATATGTTGGACTCAATTGTGTAAGATACACTTTTATGGATTAATATTCTAAATAGCAAATTGAAGCTTTAATGTTGGGTCAAGCATACTGCTCTTAGGGGGACTGGGGAGACTTCTTATTAGAGTCCATTGCATTAGCTTTTTCTTAGTAACATTTAGCCTAAATTATATAAATCATTTCATATCGCATTGTAGGAAAGGAGACAATTAAGAAAATTGAAAATTATAAATTCAACAGATTCTTAACATTGCATTTATCCTTATAAAATTTTAAAATTATAAATGTTGAAAAAATGCAATGTTTTGATTTTTCAATTTATCATTAATGCAATTGCATTTTGAATTGAGAGAACAACATAGGGTTTGAATATGTTAATTTACCAAAAATACAAGTAATGGACTCAATTGTATAAGATACACGTTTGTGGATGACTATTATAAATAGGAATCCTAAGTTTTAAGGTTGGGTTAAGCATATTGCTCTTGAAGGGACTGGGGTGACTTCTTATTAGAGTCCATTACATTAGCTTTTTCTTAAGTAATATGATTGTAGACTAAAATTATATAAATCCTTTCATATCGTGTCGTCTAAAAGGAGACAATTAAAAACATTGCAAAATTTAAATTCAATAGATTCTTAACATTGCATGTATCCCTATAAGACTTTAAAATTCTAAAAGATGAAAAAATGCAATGTTTTCATTTCTCAGTTTATGTTAATGCCACTACATTTTGAATGGTGAGAAAAACATAATGTTTGAATATGTTAATTGATCAAAAATACAAGTAATGGACTCAATTGTATAAAATACACATTTATGGATGACTATTATAAATAGCAATCCCAAGCTTTAATGTTGGGTCAAACGTATTGCTCTTGAGGGGATTTAGGAGTGTTCTTATTAGAGTCCATTGCATTAACTTTTTCTTAAATAATATGTTTGCAGTCTAAAATTATATAATCATTTCTTATCGCATTGTCATAAAGGAGACAATTAAGAAACTTGCAAAATTTAAATTCAACAGATTGTTAACATTGCATTTATCCCTATAAGACTTTAAAATTATAAATGTTGAAAAAATGCAATATTTTGATTTTTCAATTTATTGTGAATGTCATTGCATTTTGAATGGGGAGAAAAACATAATGTTTGAATATGTTGATTGATCAAGAATACAAGTAATGGACTCAATTGTATAAAATACACGTTAATGGATGACCATTAAAAATAGGAATCCCAAGCTTTAATGTTGGGTCAAGTGTCTTGCTCTTGAGGGGACTGGGGTGACTTCTTATTAGAGTCCATTGCATTAATTTTTTCTTAAGTAATATGCTTGCAATCTAAAATTATATAAATCATTTAATATCACATTGTTGGAAAGGAGACAATTAAGAAAAATACAAAATTTAAATTCAACAGATTCTTAACATTGCATTTAAAATTATCAAAGTTGAAAACATGCAATGTTTTGATTTTTCAATTTATTGTTAATGCCACTGCATTCTCATGGGTGAGAAAAACATAATATTTCAATCTGTTGCTTGAACAAAAATACAACTAAAGGACTCAATTATGTAAAATACACTTTTATGGATTAATATTCTAAATAGCAATCCCAAGTTTTAATGTTGGGTCAAGCACATGGCTCTTGAGGGGAGTGGGGAGACTTCTTATTAGAGCCCTTTGCATTAGCTTTTTCTTAGGTAATATGTTTGTAGTATAAAATTATATAAATCATTTCATATCGCATTGTCAGAAAGGATACAATTAAGAAAATTAAAAAATTTAAATTCAATAGATTCTTAACATTGCATTTATCTTTATAAGATTTTAAAATTATAAAAGTTGAAAAAATGCAATGTTTTGATTTTTCAATTTATTGTTAATGCCATTGCATTTTGAATGGAGAGAAAAACATTATATTTGAATATGTTAATTGATAAAAAAAACAAGTAATGAACTTAATTGCATAAAATACACATTTATGGATTAATATTCTAAAAAGCAATCTGAAGCTTCAATGTTGGGTCAAGCCTATTGCTCTTGAAGGTAGTAGCGAGACTTCTTGTTAGAGTCCATTGCATTAGCTTTTTCTTAGGTAATATGTTTGTAGTCTAATATTATATAAATCAGTTCATATCAAATTGTTGGAAAGGAGACAATTAAGAAAATTGAAAAAATTTAAATTTAACAAATTCTTTACATTGCATTTATCCCTATAAGACTTCAAAATTATAAATGTTGAAAAAATGCAATGTTTTGATTTTTCAATTTATTGTTAATGCCATTGCATTTTGAATGGAGAGAAAAACATAATATTTGAATATGTTAATTGATAAAAAAAAAACAAGTAATGGACTCAATTGTGTAAAATACACTTTTATGGATTAAAATTCCAAATAGCAATCCCAAACTTTAATGTTGGGTCAAGCATATTGCTCTGAGGGGATATGGAGACTTCTTATTAGAGTGCATTGCGATTAGTTTTTTCTTAAGTAATATGTTTGTAGTCTGAAATTATATAATCATTTCATATCCGCATTGTCGAAAGGAGACAATTAAAAAAATTGAAAAATTTAAATTCAACAGATTCTTAACATTGCATTTAAACGTAGAAGACTTCGTAAAATGATAAGTGTTAAAAAAAATGAGAAGTGTTTATGAGTTTTTCAATTTAATTGTTAATGCCATTGCATTTTGAATGAGAGAAGAACAATATAATTTTGAATTATGTTAATTGATAAAAATTTTAAGTAATGGACACAATTGTTATAAAATAGACGTTCATAGTATGACAATTATATAAATAGCAATCCCAATTGGCTTAATGTTGAGTAAGCATATGGCTCTTGAGGGATTGGGGTGACTTTTTATTAGAGTCCATTGCATTAGTTTTCTAAGTAATATGTTTGTAGAGTAAAATTGTATAAANACTTCTTATTAGAGTCCATTGCATTAGCTTTTTCTAGTAATATGTTTGCAAGTCTAAAATTATATAAATCATTTCTTATGGCATTGTCAGAAAGGAGACAATTAAGAAACTTGCAAAATTTAAATTCAAACATATTGTTAACATTGCATTATCCCTATAAGACTTTAAAATTATAAATGTTGAAAAAAATGCAATATTTTGATTTTTTAATTTATTGTGAATGTCATTGCATTTTGAATGGGGAGAAAAACATAAATGTTTGAATATGTTGATTGATCAAGAATACAAGTAATGGACTCAATTGTATAAATACACGTTAATGGATGACCATTAAAAATAGGAATCCCAAGCTTTAATGTTGGGTGAAGTGTCTTACTCTTGAGGGGACTAGGGTGACTTCTTATTAGAGTCCATTGCATTAATTTTTTCTTAAGTAATATGCTTGCAATCTAAAATTATATAAATCATTTAATATCACATTGTTGGAAAGGAGACAATTAAGAAAAATACAAAATTTAAATTCAACAGATTCTTAACATTGCATTTATCCTTATAAGACTTTAAAATTATCAAAGTTGAAAACATGCAATGTTTTGATTTTTCAATATATTGTTAATGCCACTGCATTCTCATTGGTGAGAAAAACATAATATTTCAATCTGTTGCTTGAACAAAAATACAACTAAAGGACTCAATTGTGTAAAATACACTTTTATGGATTAATATTCTAAATAGCAATCCCAAGCTTTAATGTTAGGTCAAGCACATGGCTCTTGAGGGGAGTGGGGAGACTTCTTATTAGAGCCCTTTGCATTAGCTTTTTCTTAGGTAATATGTTTGTAGTATAAAATTATATAAATCATTTCATATCGCATTGTCAGAAAGGATACAATTAAGAAAATTAAAAAAATTAAATTCAATAGATTCTTAACATTGCATTTATCCTTATAAGATTTTAAAATTATAAAAGTTGAAAAAATGCAATGTTTTGATTTTTCAATTTATTGTTAACGCCATTGCATTTTGAATGGAGAGAAAAACATTATATTTGAATATGTTAATTGATAAAAAAATAAGTAATGAACTTAATTGCATAAAATACACATTTATGGATTAATATTCTAAATAGCAATCTGAAACTTTAATGTTGGGTCAAGCGTATTGCTCTTGAAGGGAGTAGCGAGACTTCTTACTAGAGTCCATTGCATTAACTTTTTCTTAGGTAATATGTTTGTAGTCTAAAATTATATAAATCATTTCATATCACATTGTTGGAAAGGAGACAATTAAGAAAATTTAAAAAATTTAAATTCAACAAATTCTTTACATTGCATTTATCCCTATAAGACTTCAAAATTATAAATGTTGAAAAAATGCAATGTTTTGATTTTTCAATTTATTGTTAATGCCATTACATTTTGAATGGAGAGAAAAACATAATATTTGAATATGTTAATTGATAAAAAAAAACAAGTAATGGACTCAACTGTAAAAAATACACTTTTATGGATTAAAATTCCAAATAGCAATCCCAAGCTTTAATGTTGGGTCAAGCATATTGCTCTTGAGGGGAGTATGGAGACTTCTTATTAGAGTGCATTGCATTAGTTTTTTCTTAAGTAATATGTTTGTAGTCTGAAATTATATAAATCATTTCATATCGCATTGTCGGAAAGGAGACAATTAAAAAAATTGAAAAATTTAAATTCAACGAATTCTTAACATTGCATTTAACCGTAGAAGACTTTAAAATGATAAAAGTTGAAAAAATGAATGTTTTGATTTTTCAATTTATTGTGAATGCTACTCCATTTTGAATGGTAAGAAAAACATAATATTAGAATATGTTAATTGAAAGAAAAATACAAGTAATGGACTCAATTGTATAAAATACATTTTAGTGGATGAATATTACAAATAGGAATCCCAAGTTTTAATGTTGAGTCAAGCATATTGCTCTTGAGGGGAGTGGGGAAACTTCATATTAGAGTCCATTGCATTAGCTTTTTCTTAAGTAATATGTTTGTAAACTAAAGTTATATAAATCATTTGATATTGCATTGTTGCAAAGAAGACAATTAAGAAAATTACAAAATTTAAATTTAAATGATTATTAACAATTCACAAATCCCTATAAGTCTTTAAAATTCTAAAAGCTGAAACAATGAATGTTTTGATTTTTCAATTTATTGTTAATGCCACTCCATTTTGAATGGTGAGAAAAAGATAACATTTGAATATGTTAATTGAACAAAAATACAATTAATGGACTCAATTGTATAAAATACATTTTAGTGGATGAATATTATAAATAGCAATGCTAAGCTTTAACATTGGGTCAAGCATATTGCTCTTAAGGGGTGTGGGGAAACTTCTTTTTATAGTCTATTGCATTTGCTTTTTCTTAAGTAATATGTTTGTAGATTCAAATTACGTAAACCATTTCAACTTGCATTGTGGCAAAGGAGGCAATGAAAAAATTACAAAATTTATATTCAACTAATTATTAACAATGCATTGATCCCTAGAAGTGTTTAAAAGTCTCAAAGTTGGAAAAATACAATGTTTTGATTTTCCAATTTATTGTTAATGCCATTGCATTTTGAATGGTGAGAAAAACATAATATTTGAATATGTTAATTGAACAAAAATACAATTAATAGGCTCAATTGGATAAAATACCCTTTGGGGGATGAATATTATAAATAGCAATGCTAAGCTTTAATGTTGAGTGAGGCATATTGCTCTTGAGAAGACAATTAATAAAATTACAAAATCTACATTCAACTAATTATTAACAATAAATTAACCCCTATAAGTCTTTAAAATTCTAAAAGTTGAAAAAAATGAAATGTTTTGATTTTTCAATTTATTGTTAATGTCATTGCATTTTGAATAGTGAGAAAAACATAATATTTGAATATGTTAATTGAAAAAGAAAATACAAATAATGGACTCAATTGTATAAAATACACTTTAGTGGATGAATATTATAAATAGCAATGCTAAGCTTTAATGTTGAGTCAAGCATATTGATCTTGAGGGGAGTGAGGAAATTTCTTATTAGAGTCCATTTTATTAGCTTTTTCTTAAGTAATATGTTTGTAGACTAAAATTATATAAATCATTTCATATCGTATTGTTGTAAAGGAGACAAGTAAGAAAATTACAAAATTTAAATTCAACTAATTATTAACAATGCATAAATAGTCTTTAAAATTCCAAAAGTTGAAAAAATACAATGTTTTGATTTTTCAATTTATTGTTAATGCCATTGCATTTTGAATGGTGAGACAAACATATATTTGAATATGTTAACTGAAAAAAAAAGTAATGGACTCAATTATATAAAATACACTTTTGGGCATGAATATTATAAATAGCAAGCCTAAGCTTTAATGTTGAGTCAAGCATATTGCTCTTGAGGGGAGTGGTGAGTCCATTGCATTTGCTTTTTTTTTTTAAGTAATATATTTGTAGACTCAAATTATATTAATCATTTGAACTTGCATTGTGGCAAAGGAGGCAATTACAAAAATTACAAAATTTAAATTCAATCGATTATTAATAATGCATAAATCTCTATAAGTCTTTAAAATTCCAAAAGAAGAAAAAATACAATGTTTTGATTTTTCAATTTATTGTAATGCCACTGCATTTTGAATGGTAAGAAAAACGTAATATTTGAATATGTTAATTGAACAAAAAAACAAGTTATGGACTCAATTGGATAAATGGTAAGCTTTAATGTTGAGTGAGGCATATTGCTCTTGAGGAGACAATTAATAAAATTACAAAATCAAAATTCAAATGATTATTAACAATAAATTAACCCCTACAAGTCTTTAAAATTCTAAAAGTTGAAAAAATGGAATGTTTTAATTTTTCAATTTATTGTTAATGCCATTGCATTTTGAATGGTGAGAAAAATATAATATTTGAATATGTTAATTGAACAAAAATACAAGTAATGGACTCAATTAGATAAAATACACTTTAGTGGATGAAAATTAGAAAAAGCAATCCTCAGCTTTAATGCTAGGTCAAGCATATTGCTCTTGAGGGGAGTGGCAAAACTTCTTATTATATAGTCCATTGCATTTGCTTTTTCTTAAGTAATATATTTGTAGACTAAAATTGTATAAACCATTTCAACCTATATTATGGCTATGGAGGCAATTAAAAAAATTACAAAATTTAAATTCAACTGTTTATTAACAATACATAAATCACTATAAGCCTTTAAAATTCTACAAATTGAATAAATGCAATGTTTTGATTTTTCAATTTATTGTTAATGTCACTGCATTTTGAATGGTGAGAAAAACATAATATTTGAATATGTTAATTGAAGAAAAATATATGTGATGGACTTAATTGTATAAAATACACTTTTAGGGTTGAATATTAGAAATAGCAATTCTAAACTTTAATGTTGGGTCAAGCATATTGCTTTTGAGGAGAGTGGCGAAACTTCTTATTATATTCCACTGCATTTGCCTTTTCTTAAGTAATATATTTGTAGACTCAAACTATATGAATCATTTTAACTTGCATTGTGACAATAGAAGCAATTAAAAAAATTACGAATTTTAAACTCAATTGATTATTAACCATACATAAATCCTTATAATTCTTTAAAATTCCAAAAGTTGAAAAAATGCAATTTTTGAGTTTTCAATTTATTGTTAATGCCACTGCATTTTGAATGGTGAGAAAAACATAATATTTGAATATGTTAATTGACGAAAAATATAAGTGATGGACTGATTATTAATAATGCGTAAATCCCTATAAGTCTTTAAAATTCCAAAAGTTGAAAAAATGCAATGTGTTAAATTTTCAATATATTGTTAATGCCACTACATTTTAAATGGTGAGAAAAACATAATATTTGAATATGTTAATTGAACAAAAATACAAGTAATGGACTCAATTGTAGAAAATACACTTTAATGGATGAATACTATAAATAGCAATGCTAAGCTTTAATGTTGGGTCAAGCATATTGCATTTGAAGGTAGTGGGGAAGCTTCTTATTATAGTTCATTGCATTTGCTTGTTCTTAAGTAATATGTTTATAAACTAAAATTATATAAATTATTTCAACTTGCATTGTGGCAATGGAGGCAAATAAGAAAATTACAAAATCTAAATTCAATTGATTATTAACAATGCATAAATCCTTATAGGTTTTTAAAATTCTAAATGGTGAAAAAATGCAATGTTTTGATTTTTCAATTTATTGTTAATGCCACTGTATTTTGAATGGTGAGAAAAACATAATATTTGAATGTGTTAATTGAATAAAAATACAAGTAGTAAACTCAATTGTGTAAAATACACTTTTGTGGTTGAAAATTATAAATAGCAATTGCAAACATTAATGTTGGGTCAAGCATATTACTTTTGAGGGGAGTGCGGAAACTTTAGTGGATGAATACTATAAATAGCAATGCTAAGCTTTAATGTTGTGTCAAGCATATTACTCTTGAGGGGTATGGGGAAACTTCTTCTTATAGTCTATTGCATTTGCTTTTTCTTAAGTGATATGTTTGTTGATTCAAATTATATAAACCATTTCAACTTGCATTATGGCAAAGGAGGCAATGAAAAAAATTACAAAATCCAAATTCAACTAATTATTAACAATGCATTAATCCTTATAAGTCTTTATAATTCTAAAAGTTGAAAAAAATGGAATGTTTTGATTTTTCAATTTATTGTTAGTGCCATTGCATTTTGAATGGTGAGAGAAACATAATAATTGAATATGCTAATTTAACAAAAATACAAGTAATGGACTTAATTTTGTAAAATACATTTTAATGGATGAATACTATAAATAACAATGCTAAGTTTTAATGTTGGGTTAAGCATATTGCTCTTAAGGGTAGTGGGGAAGCTTCTTATTATAGTCCATTGCATTTGCTTTTTCCTAAGTAATATGTTTGTAAACTAAAATTATATAAATCATTTCAACCTGCATTGTGGCAATGTGGAGGCAAATAAAAAAATTACAAAATTTTTATTCAACTGATTATTAACAATGCATAAATCCCTATAGGTTTTTAAAATTCTAAATGTTGAAAAATGCAATGTTTTGAATTTTTAATTTATTATTAATGCCACTGTATTTCGAATGGTGAGAAAAACATAATATTTGAATATCTTAATTGAACAAAAATACAAGTAATTGACTCAATTGTATAAAATACACTTTAGTGGATGAATATTATAATTAGCAATCCCAAATGTTAATATTGGGTCAAGCACATTGTTCTTGAGGAGAATGGGGAAACTTCTTCTTATAGTCTATTGCATTTGCTTTTTCTTAAGTAATATGTTTGTTGATTCAAATTATATAAACCATTTCAACTTGCATTGTGGCAAAGGAGGCAATGAAAAAAATTACAAAATCTAAATTTAACTAATTATTAACAATGCATTAATCCCTATATGTCTTTATAATTCAAAAAGTTGAAAAAATGAAATGTTTTGATTTTTCAATTTATTGTTAGTGTCATTGCATTTTGAATGGTGAGAAAAACATAATAATTGGATATGTTAATTTAACAAAAATACAAGGAATGGACTTAATTGTGTGAAATACACTTTAATGGGTGAATACTATAAATAAAAATGCTACATTTTAATGTTGGGTCAAACATATTCCTCTTGAGGATAGTGGGGAAGCTTCTTATTATAGTCCATTGCTTTTGTTTTTCCTTAAGTAATATGTTTGAAGACTAAAATTATATAAATCATTTCAACCTGCATTGTGGCAATGGAGGCAAATAAAAAAATTACAAAATTTATATTCAACTGATTATTAACAATGCATAAATCCCTATAGGTTTTTAAAATTCTAAATGTTGAAAAATGCAATGTTTTGAATTTTTAATTTATTATTAATGTCATTGTATTTCGAATAGTGAGAAAAACATAATATTTGAATATCTTAATTGAACAAAAATACAAGTAATTGACTCAATTGTATAAAATACACTTTAGTGGATGAATATTATAATTAGCAATCCCAAATTTTAATATTGGGTCAAGCACATTGTTCTTGAGGAGAATGGGGAAACTTCTTCTTATAGTCTATTGCATTTGCTTTTTCTTAAGTAATATGTTTGTTGATTCAAATTATATAAACCATTTCAACTTGCATAGTGGCAAAGGAGGCAATGAAAAAAATTACAAAATCTAAATTCAACTAATTATTAACAATGCATTAATCCCTATATGTCTTTATAATTCAAAAAGTTGAAAAAATGAAATGTTTTGATTTTTCAATTTATTGTTAGTGCCATTGCATTTTGAATGGTAAGAAAAACATAATAATTGGATATGTTAATTTAACAAAAATACAAGTAATGGACTTAATTGTGTGAAATACACTTTAGTGGGTGAATACTATAAATAGAAATGCTACACTTTAATGTTGGGTCAAGCATATTCCTCTTGAGGATAGTGGGGAAGCTTCTTATTATAGTCCATTGCTTTTGCTTTTCCTTAAGTAATATGTTTGAAGACTAAAATTATATAAATCATTTCAACCTGCATTGTGGCAATGGAGGCAAATAAAAAATTACAAAATTTAATTTCAACTAATTATTAACAATGCATTAATCCCTATAAGTTTTTAAAATTCTAAATGTTGAAAAATGCAATGTTTTGAATTTTTAATTTATTATTAATGTCACTGTATTTCGAATAGTGAGAAAAACATAATATTTGAATATCTTAATTGAACAAAAATACAAGTAATTGACTCAATTGTATAAAATACACTTTAGTGGATGAATATTATAATTAGCAATCCCAAATTTTAATATTGGGTCAAGCACATTGTTCTTGAGGAGAATGGGGAAACTTCTTCTTATAGTCTATTGCATTTGCTTTTTCTTAAGTAATATGTTTGTTGATTCAAATTATATAAACCATTTCAACTTGCATAGTGGCAAAGGAGGCAATGAAAAAAATTACAAAATCTAAATTCAACTAATTATTAACAATGCATTAATCCCTATATGTCTTTATAATTCAAAAAGTTGAAAAAATGAAATGTTTTGATTTTTCAATTTATTGTTAGTGCCATTGCATTTTGAATGGTAAGAAAAACATAATAATTGGATATGTTAATTTAACAAAAATACAAGTAATGGACTTAATTGTGTGAAATACACTTTAGTGGGTGAATACTATAAATAGAAATGCTACACTTTAATGTTGGGTCAAGCATATTCCTCTTGAGGATAGTGGGGAAGCTTCTTATTATAGTCCATTGCTTTTGCTTTTCCTTAAGTAATATGTTTGAAGACTAAAATTATATAAATCATTTCAACCTGCATTGTGGCAATGGAGGCAAATAAAAAAATTACAAAATTTAATTTCAACTAATTATTAACAATGCATTAATCCCTATAAGTTTTTATAATTCTAAAAGTTGAAAAAATGGAATGTTTTGATTTTTCAATTTATTGTTAGTGTCAGTGCATTTTGAATGGTGAGAGAAACATACTAGTTGAATATGTTAATTGAACAAAAATACAAGTAGTGGACTCAATTGTGTAAAATACACTTTTGTGGTTGAAAATTATAAATAGCAATCCCAAACTTTAATGTTGGGTCAAGCATATTGCTCTTCAGGGGACTTAGGAAACTTCTTATTATAATCTATTGCATTTGCTTTTTCTTAAGTAATATGTTTGTTGATTCAAATTATATAAACCATTTCAACTTGCATTGTGGCAAATGAGGCAATGAAAAAAATTACAAAATTTAAATTCAACTGATTATTAATAATGCATTAATCCCTATAAGTTTTTATAATTCTAAAAGTTGAAAAAATGGAATGTTTTGATTTTTCAATTTATTGTTAGTGCGATTGTATTTTGAATGGTGAGAGAAACATACTAATTGAATATGTTAATTGAACAAAAATACAAGTAATGGACTCAATTGTGTAAAATACACTTTTGTGGTTGAAAATTATAAATAGCAATCCCAAACTTTAATGTTGGGTCAAGCATATTGCTCTTGAGGGGAGTAGGGAAACATCTTGTTAAAGTCCATTTCATTAGCTTTTCGTTGGGTAATATGTTTGTACACTGAAATTATATAAATCATTTCATAACGCATTATCGCAAAGGAGACACTTAATAAAATTACAAAATCTAAATTCAACTGATTATTAGCAATAAATTAACCCCTATAAGTCTTTAAAATTCTAAAAGTTGAAAAACTCGAAGGTTTCGATTTTCCAATTTATTTTTAATGCCATTGCATTTTGAATGGTGAGAAAAACATAATACTTGAATATGTTAGTTGAACAAAAATACAAGTAATGGACTTAATTGTGTAAAATACACTTTAGTGGTTGAATATTATAATTAGCAATCCTAAATTTTAATGTTGGGTCAAGCATATTGCTCTTGAGGGGAGGGAGAAACTTCTTTTTATAGTCTACTGTATTTGCTTTTTCTTAAGTAATAGATGGAATGTTTATTGAAAAAATGGAATGTTTTGATTTTTCAATTTATTGTTAATGCCACTGCATTTTGAACGGTGAGAAAAACATAATATTTGAATATGTTAATTGAACAAAATATAACCAAAGGTCACAATTGTGCAAAATACACTTT
The DNA here is from genome assembly GCA_020883675.1 of Bruguiera gymnorhiza. Classification (NCBI taxonomy): domain Eukaryota; kingdom Viridiplantae; phylum Streptophyta; class Magnoliopsida; order Malpighiales; family Rhizophoraceae; genus Bruguiera; species Bruguiera gymnorhiza. The sequence goes on along the minus strand of JAIRCJ010000256.1, from coordinate 509,577 downwards.
TATGGATTAATATTTTAAATAGAAATCCCAAGCGTTAATGTTGGGTCAAGCATATTGCTCTTGAGGGAAGTCGAGAGGCATCTTAGTAAAGTCTATTGCATTAGCTTTTTCATAAATAATATGTTTGTAGACTAAAATTATATAAATCATTTCATATTGCATTGTCAAAAAAGAGACAATTAAGAAAATTGCAAAATTTAAATTCAACAGATTCTTGACATTGCATTTATCCCTACAAGACTTTAAAATTATAAATGTTGAAAAAATGTACGGTTTTGGTTTCTAAATTCATTGTTAATGTCATTGCACTTTGAATAGAGAGGAAAACATAATATTTGAATATATTAATTGATCAAAAATACAAGTAATGGACTTAATTGTTTAAAATACACGTTTATGGATGACTATTATAAATAGCAATCCCAACCTTTAATGTTGGGTCAAGCCTATTGCTCTTGAGGGGAGTGGGGAGACTTCTTATTAGAGTCCATTGCATTAGCTTTTTCTTAAGTTATATGTTTATAGACTAAACTTTTATAAATCATTTCACATCGCTTTGTCGGAAGGGTGACAATTAAGAAAATTGCAAAATTTAAATTCAATAGATTATTAACATTACATTTATCTCTATAAGACTTTAAAATTATCAAAGTTGAAAAAATATAATGTTTTGATTTTTCAATTATTGTTTATGCCACTGCATTTTGAATGGTGAGAAAAACATAATATTTGAATATGTTAATGAAACAAAAAAACAACTAAAGGACTTAATTGTGTAAAATACATTTTTATGGATTAATATTCTAAATTGCAATCCCAAACTTTAATGTTGGGTCAAGCGTATTGCTCTTGAGGGGAGTGGGAAGACTTCTTATTAATGTCCATTGCATTAGCTTTATCTTAAGTAAGATGTTTGTAGACTAAAATTATATAAATCATTTCATATCACATTGTTGGAAAGGAAACCATTAAGAAAATTGCAAAATTTAAATTCAATAGATTCTTAACATTGCATTTATCCCTATAAGACTTTAAAATTATCAAAGTTGAAAAAATGGAATGCATTGATTTTTCAATTTGTTGTTAATGTCATTGCATTTTGAACGGTGAGAAAAACATAATATTTGAATATGTTAATTGAACAACAATATAACTAAAGGACTCAATTGTGTAAAATACACTTTTATGGAATAGTATTCCAAATAGCAATCCCAAGCTTTAATGTTGGATCAAGTATATTGCTCAACAGATTCTTAACATTGCATTTATGCCTATACGACTTTAAAATTATAAATGTTGAAAAAATGTAAGGTTTTGGCTTTTAAATTTATTTTTAATGCCATTGCACTTTGAATGCAGAGGAAAACATAATATTTGAATATATTAATTGACCAAAAATACTAGTAATGGACTTAATTGTTTAAAATACACGTTTATGGATGACTATTATAAATAGTAATCCCAAGCTTTAATGTTGGGTCAAGCGTATTGCTCTTGAGGGGGGTGGGAGGCTTCTTATTAGAGTCCATTGCATTAGCTTTTTCTTAAGTTATATGTTTATAGACTAAACTTTTATAAATCATTTCATGTCGCGTTGTCGGAAGAGAGACAATTAAGAAAGTTGCAAAATTTAAATTCAATAGACTCTTAAGATTGCATTTATCCTTATAAGACTTTAAAATTATCAAAGTTGAAAAAATGTAATGTTTTGATTTTCAATTATTGTTAATGCCACTCCATTTTGAATGGTGAGAAAAACATAATATTTGAATATGTTAATGGAACAAAAATACAACTAAAGGACTCAATTGTGTAAAATACACTTTTATGCATTAATATTCTAAATAGCAATCCTAAACCTTAATGTTCGGTCAAGTGTATTGCTCTTGAGGGGAGTAGGAAGACTTCTTATTAGAGTCCATTCCATTAGCTTTTCTTAAGTAATATGTTTGTAGACTAAAATTTTATAAATCATTTCATATCGCATTGTCGGAAGGGTTACCATTAAGAAAATTGCAAAATTTAAATTCAACAGATTCTTAACATTGCATTTATCCCTATAAGACTTTAAAATTATCAAAGTTGAAAAAATATAATGTTTTGATTTTTCAATTATTGTTTATGCCACTGCATTTTGAATGGTGAGAAAAACGTAATATTTGAATATGTTAATGAAACAAAAAAACAACTAAAGGTCTTAATTGTGTAAAATATACTTTTATGGATTAATATTCTAAATAGCAATCCTAAACTTTAATGTCGCGTCAAGCGTATTGCTCTTGAGGGGAGTGGAAGACTTCTTATTAGAGCCCATTGCACTAGCTCTTTGTTAAGTAAGATGTTTGTAGACTAAGATTATATAAATCATTTCATATCGCACTATTGGAAGCGTGACAATTAAGAAAATTGCAAAATTTAAATTGACTAGATTCTTAACATTGCATTTATCCCTTTAATACTTTAAAATTGTCAAATTTGAAAAAATGTAAAGTTTTGATTTTTCAATTATTGTTTACACCACTGCATTTTGAATGGTAAGAAAAACAGAATATTTGAATATGTTAATGGAACCAAAAAACAACTAAAGGACTCATTGTGTAAAATACACATTTATGGATTAATATTCTAAATAGAGATCGTAACCTTTAATGTTGGGTCAAGTATATTGCTCCTAAGGGAAGTGGGGAGGCATCTTATTAAAGTCCATTGCATTAGCTTCTTCTTAAGTAATATGTTTGTAGACTAAAATTATATAAATCATTTCATATCACATTGTCAGAAACGAGAGGATTAAAAAAATTGCAAAATTTAAATTCAAGAGATTTTTAACATTACATTTATCCCTATAAGACTTTAAAATTATCAAAGTTGAAAAAATGTAAGGTTTTGACTTCAAAATTTATTGTTAATGCCATTGCACTTTGAATGGAGAGGAAAACATAGTATTTGAATATATTAATTGATCAAAAATACAAGTAATGGACTCGATTATTTAAAATACATGTTTATGGATGACAATTATAAATAGCAATCCCAAGCTTTAATGTTGGGTCAAGCATATTGCTCTTGAGGGGAGTGGGGAGACTTCTTATTAGAGTGCATTGCATTAACTTTTTCTGAAGTAATATGTTTATAGACTAAACTTTTATAAATCATTTCATATTGCATTGTCAGAAGGGAGACAATTAAAAAAGTTGCAAAACTTCAATTCAATAGATTATTAACATTTCATTTATCCCTATAAGACTTTAAAATTAGCCAAGTTGAAAAAATGTAATGTTTTGATATTCAATTATTGTTAATGCTACTGCAGTTTGAATGGTGAGAAAAACATAATATTTGAATATGTTAATGGTACAAAAATACAACTAAAGGACTCAATTGTGTAAAATACACTTTTATGCATTAATATTCTAAATAGCAATCCTAAATCTTAATGTTCGGTCAAGCATATTGCTTTTGAAGGGAGTGGGAAGACTTCTTATTAGAGTCCATTCCATTAGTTTTTTCTTAAGTAATATGTTTGTAGACTAAAATTTTATAAATCTTTTCATATCATGTTGTCAGACGAGAGACAATTAAGAAAGTTGCAAAATTTAAATTCAATAGATTCTTAACATTGCATTTATCCCTATAAGACTTTAAAATTATAAATGTTGAAAAAATTTAAGGTTTTGGCTTCTAAATTTATTGTTAATGCCATAGCACTTTGAATAGAGAGGAAAAGATAATATTTGAATATATGAATTGATAAAAAATAGATGTAATGGACTCAATTGTTTAAAATACATGTTTATGGATGACTATTATAAATAACAATCCCAAGAATTAATGTTGGGTCAAACGTATTGCTCTTGAGGGGAGTGGGGAGAGTTCTTATTAGAGTCCATTGCATTAGCTTTTTCTTAAGTAATATGTTTATAGACTAAACTTTTATAAAGCATTTCATATCGCGTTGCCGGAAAAGAGACAATTAAGAAAGTTGCAAAATTTAAATTCAAGAGATGTTTAACATTGCATTTATCGCTATAAGACTTTAAAATTGTCAAACTTGAAAAAATGTAAGGTTTGAAGTTCTAAATTTATTGTTAATACCATTGCACTTTGAATGGAAAGGAAAACATAGTATTTGAATATATTAATTGATAAAAGATACAAGTAATGTACTCAATTGTTTAAAATACACGTTTATGGATGACTATTATAAATAGCAATGCCAAGCTTTAATGTTAGGTCAAGCATATTGCTCTTGAGGGGGGTAGGGAGATTTCTTATTAGAGTCTATTGCATTAGCTTTTTCATAAGTAATATGTTTATAGACTAAAATTTTATAAATCATTTCATATCGCGTTATCAGAAGAAAGACAATTAAGAAAGTTGCAAAATTTAAATTCAATAGATTCTTAACATTGCATTTATCCCTATAAGACTTTAAAATTATCAAAGTTGAAAAAATGTAATGTTTTGATTTTCAATTATTGTTAATGCCACTGCATTTTGAATGGTGAGAAAAACATAATATTTGAATATGTTAATGGAACAAAAATACAACTAAAGGACTCAATTGTGTAAAATACACTTTTATGCATTAACATTCTAAATAGGAATATGAAATTTTAATGTTGGGGCAAGCGTATTGCTCTTGAGGGGAGTGGGAAGACTTCTTATTAGAGTCCATTCCATTAGCTTTTTCTTAAGTAATATGTTTGTAGACTAAAATTTTATAAATCATTTCCTATTGCGTTGTCGGATGGTAGACAATTAAGAAAGTTGAAAAATTTAAATTCAATAGATTCTTAACATTGCATTTATCCCTATAAAACTTTAAAATTATCAAACTTGAAAAAATGTAATGTTTTGATTTTTCAATTTATCATTAATGTCACTGCATTTTGAACGGTGAGAAAAACATAATATTTGAATATGTTAATTGAACAAAAATATAACTAAAGGTCTCAATTGTGTAAAATACACTTTTATGGATTAATAGCAATCCTAAGCTTTAATGTTGGGTTAAGCATCTTGCTCCTGAGGGAAGTGGGGAGGCGTCTTATTAAAGTCCATTGCGTTAGCTTTTTCTTAAGTAATATGTTTGTAGACTAAAATTATATAAATCATTTCATATAGAATTGTCAGAAAGGCGACAATTAAGAAAATTGCAAAATTTAAATTCAACAGATATCCCTATAAGACTTTAAAAATATAAATGTTGAAAAAATGTAAGGTTTTGGCTTTTAAATTTATTGTTAATGCCATTGCACCTTTAATGGAGTGGAAAAGATATTATTTGAATATATTAATTGATGAAAAATACAAGTAATGGACTCAATTGTTTAAAATACACGTTTATGGATGACTATTATAAATAGCAACCCCAAGGTTTAATGTTGGGTCAAGCGTATTGCTCTTGAGGGGAGTGGGGAGACTTCTTATTAGAGTCCATTGCATTGGCTTTTTCTTAAGTAAGATGTTTGTTGACTAAGATTATATAAATCATTTTATATCGTATTGTCGGAAAGGATAAAATTAAGAAAATTGCAAAATTTAAATTCAACAAATTCTTAACATTGCATTTATCCGTATAAGACTTTAAAATTATCAAAGTTGAAAAAATGGAATGTTTTGATTCTTCAATTTATTGTTAATGCCACTATATTTTGAACAGTGAGAAAAGCATAATATTTAAATATGTTAATTGAACAAAATATAACTAAAGGTCTCAATTGTGTAAAATACACTTTTATGGATTAATATTCTAAATAGTAATCCCAAGCTTTAATGTTGGGTTAAGCATATTGCTCCTGAGGGAAGTGGGAAGGCATCTTATTAAAGTCCATTGCATTAGCTTTTTCTTAAGTAATATGTTTGTAGACTAAAATTTTATAAATTATTTCAGATCGCATTATCGGAAAGGAGACAATTAAGAATATTGCAAAATTGAAATTCAACAGATTCTTAACATTGCATTTGTCCCTATGAGACTTTAAAATTATAAATGTTCAAAAAATGCAATGTTTTGATTTTTCAATTTATTGTTAATGCCATTGCACTTTGAATGGAGAGGAAAACATAATATTTGAATATGTTAATTGATCAAAAATACAATTAATGGACTCAATTGTATAAAATACATGTTTATGGATCACTATTATAAATAGCAATCTTAAGCTTTAATGTTGGGTCAAGCGTATTGCTCTTATGGGGAGTGGGGAGACTTAATATTAGAGTCCATTCCATTAGCTTTTTCTTAAGTAATATGTTTGGAGACTAAAATTTTATAAATCATTTCCTATCACATTGTCGAAAGGGAGACAATAAAGAAAATTGCAAAATTTAAATTCAACAAATTCTTAACATTGCATTTATCCCTATAAGATTTTAAAATTATCAAAGTTGAAAAAATGCAATGTTTTAATTTTTCAATTTATTGTTATTGTCACTGCATTCTCAATGGTGAGAAAAAGATAATATCTGAATATGTTAATTGAGCAAAAATACAAGTAATAGATTCAATTGTATAAAATACACATTTATGGATGACTATTATAAATAGCAATCCTAAGCTTTATTGTTGGGTCAAGCATATTGCTTTTGAGGGGAGTGGGGAGACTTCTTATTAGAGTTCATTGCGTTAGCTTTTTCTTAAGTAATATGTTTGTAGACCAAAATTATATAAATCATTTCATATTGCATTGTCAGAAAGGGGAAAATTAAGAAAATTGCAAAATTTAAATTCAACAGATTCTTAACAATGCATTTATCCCTATAAGACTTTCAAATTATAAATGTTGAAAAAATGTAATGTTTTGATTTCTCAATTTATTATTAATGCCATTGCACTTTGAATGGAGAGGAAAACATAATATTTGAATATGTTAATTGATCAAAAATACAATTAATGGACTGAATTGTATAAAATTTATGTTTATGGATGACTATTATAAATAGCCATCCCAAACTTTAATGTTCGGTCAAGCGTACTACTCTTGAAGGGAGTGGGGAGACTTCGTATTAGAGTCCATTCCATTAGCTTTTTCTTAAGTAATATGTTTGGAGACTAAAATTTTATAAGTCATTTCATATCGTATTGTCAAAATAAAGAAAATTGCAAAATTTAAATTCAACAGATTCTTAACATTGCATTTATCCCTATAAGACTTTAAAATTATCAAAGTTGAAAAAATGGAATGTTTTGATTTTTCAATTTATTGTTAATGCCACTGCATTTTGAACGGTGAGAGAAACATAATATTTGAATATGTTAATTGAACAAAAATATAACTAAAGGACTCAATTGTGTAAAATACACTTTTATGGATTATTATTCTAAATAGCAATCCCAAGCTTTATTGTTGGGTCAAACATATTGCACTTGAGGGAAGTGGGAAGGCATCTTATTAAAGTCCATTGCATTAGCTTTTTCTTAAGTAATATGTTTGTAGACTAAAATTATATCAATCATTTCATATCGCATTGTTGGAAAGAAGACAATGAAGAAAATTGCAAAATTTAAATTCAACAGATTCTTAACATTGGATTTATGCTTATAAGACTTTAAAATCATCAAAGTTGAAAAAAATGCAATGTTTCGATTTTTCAATTTATTGTTAATGCCACTACATTTTGAATGGTGAGAAAAACATAATATTTGAATATGTGAATTCAACAAAAATACAACTAAAGGACTCAATTGTGTAAAATAAGCTTTTATGGATTAATATTCTAAATAGCAATATCAAGCTTTATTGTTGGGTCAAGCATATTGCTCTTGAGGGAAGTGGGGAGACATCTTATTAAAGTCCATTGCATTAGCTTTTTCTTATGTAATATGTTTGTCGACTAAAATTATATAAATCATTTCATATCGCATTGTCGGAAAGGAGACAATTAAGAAGATTGCAAAATTTAAATTCAACATATTGTTAACATTGAATTTATCCCTATGAGACTTTAAAATTATAAATGTTCAAAAAATGCAATGTTTTGATTTTTCAATTTATTGTTAATGTCATTGCACTTTGAATGGAGATGAAAACATAATATTTGAATATGTTAATTGATCAAAAATACAAGTATTAGACTCAATTGTATAAAATACACGTTTATGGAGGACTATTATAAATAGCAATCCCAAGCTTTATTGTTGGGTCAAGCGTATTGCCCTCGAGGGGAGTGGAAAGACTTCTTATTAGAGTCCATTGCATTACCTTTTTCTTAAGGAATATGTTTGTAGACTAAAATTATATAAATCATTTCATATCGAACTTTCGAAAAGGAGATAATTAAAAAAAATTGCAAAATTTAAATTCAGAAAATTCTTAATATTATATTTATCCCTATAAGACTTTAAAATTATCAAAGTTGAGAAAATGCAATGTTTTGATTTTTCAATTTATTAGTAATGTCACTGCATTTTCAATGGTGAGAAAAATATAATATTTGAATATGTTAATTGAGCAAAAATACAAGTAATGGACTCAACTGTATAAAATACATGTTTATGGATGACTATTATAAATAGAAATCCTAAGCTTTAATGTTGAGTCAAGCATATTACTCTTGAGGGGAGTGGCGAGACTTCTTGTTAGATTCCATTGTCGTAGTTTTTTCCTAAGTAATATGTTTGTAGACTAAAATTATATAAATCATTTCATATTGCATTGTTGGAAACGAGACAATTAAGAAAATTGCAAAATCTAAATTCAACAGATACTTAACAATGCATTTATCCCTATAAGACTTTAAAATTATAAAAGTTGAAAAATGCCAATGTTTTGATTTATCAAATTATTGCTAATGCCATTGCATTTTGAATGGGGAGAAAAATATAATATTTGAATATGTTAATTGATCAAAAATACAAGAAATGGACTTAACTGTATAAAATACATGTTTATGGATGACTATTATAAATAGCAATTCTAAGCTTTAATGTTGAATCATGCGTATTGCTCTTAAGGGGAGTGGGGAGACTTCTTATTAGTGTCTATTGCATTAGCTTTTTCTTAAGTAATATGTTTGTAGACTTAAATTATATAAACCATTTCATATTGTGTCGTCAAAAAGGAGACAATTAAGAAAATTGAAAAATTTAAATTTAAAAGATTCCTAACATTGCATTTATTCCTATGTGACTTTAAAATTATCAGAGTTGAAAAAATGCAATGTTTTTATTTTTCAACTACTCGTTAATGCCACTGAATTTTGAACGGTGAGAAAAACATAATATTTCAATATGTTGATTAAACAAAAATACAACTAAAGGACTCAATTATGTAAAATACACTTTTATGGATTAATATTCTAAACAGCAATCGCACGTTGTAATCTTAGGTCAAGCTTATTGCCCTTGAGGGGAGTGGGGAGACTTCTTATTAGAGTCGATTGCATTAGCTTTTTCTTAAGTAATACGTTTGTAGTCTAAAATTATATAAATCCTTTCGTATCGCCTTATCAGAATGGAGACAATTACGAAAATTGCAAAATTTAAATTCAACAGATTCTTAACATTACATTTATCCCTATAAGACTTTAAAATTATAAAAGTTGAAAAAATGCAATGTTTTGATTTTTCAATTTATTGTTAATACCTGTGCATTTGGAATGCTGAGAAAAACATAATATTTGAAAATGTTAATTGAAAAAAAAATACAAGTAATGGACTCAATTGTATAAAATATACATTTATGGATGACTATTATAAATAGCAATCCCATGCTTTAATTTTGGGTAAAGCGGATCGCTATTGAGTGGAGTGGGGAGACTTCTTTTTAGAGTCCATTGCATTAGCTTTTTCTTTGTCAAAAAGGTGACAATAGAGAAAATTGCAAAATTTAAATTCAACAAATTCTTAACTTTGCATTTATCCCTATAAGACTTTAAAATTATAAAAGTTGAAAAAATGCAATGTTTTGATTTTTCAATTTTTTGTTAATGCCATTGCATTTTGAATGGGGAGAAAAACATAATATTTCAATATGTTAATTGATCAAAAATACAAGTAATGAACTCAATTGTATAAAATACACGTTTATGGATGACTATTATAAATAGCAATCGTAAGCTATAATGTTGTATCATGTGTATTGCTCTTGAGGGGAGTGGGGAGACTTCTTATTAGTGTCCATTGCATTAGCTTTTTCTTAAGTAATATGTTTGTAGACTTAAATTATATAAACCATTTCATATCGCGTCGTCGAAAAAGAGATAATTAAGAAAATTGGAAAATTTAAATTGAAAAGATTTTTAACATTGCATTTGTCCCTATAAGAATGGAGATTATATAAATCCTTTCATATCACATTGTTAGAATGGAGACAATTCAGAAAATTGTAAAATTGAAATTCGGCAAATTCTTAACATTGCATTTATCTCTATACGACTTTAAAATTATAAAAGTTGAAACAATGCAATGTTTTGATTTTTCAATTTATTGTTAATGCCATTGCATTTTGAATGGAGAGAAAAACATACTATTTCAATATGTTAATTGATCAAAAATACAAGTAATGAACTCAATTGTATAAAATACACGTTTATGGATGACTATTATAAATAGCAATCGTAAGCTATAATGTTGTATCATGTGTATTGCTCTTGAGGGGAGTGGGGAGACTTCTTATTAGTGTCCATTGCATTAGCTTTTTCTTAAGTAATATGTTTGTAGACTTAAATTATATAAACCATTTCATATCGCGTCGTCGAAAAAGAGATAATTAAGAAAATTGGAAAATTTAAATTGAAAAGATTTTTAACATTGCATTTGTCCCTATAAGAATGGAGATTATATAAATCCTTTCATATCACATTGTTAGAATGGAGACAATTCAGAAAATTGCAAAATTGAAATTCGGAAAATTCTTAACATTGCATTTATCTCTATACGACTTTAAAATTATAAAAGTTGAAACAATGCAATGTTTTGATTTTTCAATTTATTGTTAATGCCATTGCATTTTGAATGGAGAGAAAAACATACTATTTGAAAATGTTAATTGATAAAAAATAAGACTAAAGGAGTCTATTATGTAAAATACACTTTTTTGGATTAAAATTATAAATAGCAATCTCAAGCTTTAATGTTGGGTCATGCATATTGCACTTGAACAGAGTGGGGAGACTTCTTATTAAAGTCCATTGCATTAGCTTTTTCTTAAGTAATATGTTTATAGACTTAAATTATATAAATCCTTTCTTATCGCACCATCGGAAAGGGGACAATTAAGAGCATTACAAAATTTAAATTCAATAGATTCTGAAAATTGCATTTATCCCTATAAGACTTTAAAATTATAAAAGTTGAAGAAATGCGGTGTTTTGATTTTTCGATTTATTATCAATGCCAATGCATTGTGAACGGAGAGAAAAACATACTATTTGAATATGTTAATTGATCAAAAATACAAGTAATGGACTCAATTGTATAAAATAGACGTTTATGGATGACTATTATAAATAGCAATCCTAAGCTTTAATATTGGGTCATGCGTATTGATCTTGAGGGGAGTGGGGAGACTTCTTATTAGTGTCCATCGCATTAGCTTTTTCTTAAGTAATATGTTTATAGACTTAAATTATATAAATCCTTTCTTATTGCACCGTTGGAAAGGAGACAATTAAGAGCATTGCAAAATTTAAATTCAACAGATTCTGTAAAATACACTTTTATGGACCAATACTCTAAATAGCAATCCTAAGTCTTAGTGTTGCGTCAAGCATATTGCTCTTGAGGGCAGTGGGAGACTTCTTTTTAGAGTCCATTGTATTAGCTTTTTCTTACGTAATATGTTTGTAAACTAAAATTATATAAATACTTTCATATTGCATTGTCAGAATGGAGACAAAATTCAATAGATTCTTAACATTACATTTATCCCTATAAGATTTTAAAATTATAAAAGTTGAAAAAATGCAGTGTTTTGATTTTTCAATTTATTGTTAATGCCTGTGCATTTGGAATGGCGAGAAAAACAATATATTTGAATATGTTAATTGAAAAAAAATACACGTAATGGACTCAATTGTATAAAATACACATTTAGGGATAAGTATTATCAATAGCAATCCCAAGTTTTAATGTTGGGTCAAGCGTATTGCTCTTAAGGGGGGTGGGGAGATTCCTTATTATAGTCCATTGCATTAGCTTTTTCTTAAGTAATATGTTTGCAGACTAAAATTATATAGATCCCTTCATATCGCATCGTCAAAAAGGAGACAATTAAGAAAATTGCAAAATTTAAATTCAACAGATTCTTCACATTGCATTTATCCCTATAAGACGTTAAAATTATAAAAGTTGAAAAAATTCAATGTTTTGATTTTTTAGTTTTTTGTTAACGCCATTGCATTTTGAATAGAGAGAAAAACATACTATTTGAATATGTTAATTGATAAAAAAATATAAATAATGGACTCAATTGTATAAAATAGACGTTTATGACTATTATAAATAGCAATCCTAAGTTTTAATATTCGGTCATGCGTATTGCTCTTGAGGGGAGTGGGGAGACTTCTTATTAGTGTCCATTGCCTTAGCCTTTTCCTAAGTGAGATGTTTGTAGACTAAAATTATACAAATCATTTCATATCGCATTGTCGGAAACGTGACAATTAAGAAAATTGCAAAATCTAAATTCAACAGATACTTAACATTGCATTTATCCCCATAAGACTTTAAAATTATAAAAGTTGAAAAAAATGCAATGTTTTGATTTATCAATTGTTTGTTAATGTCAATGCATTTTGAATGGGGAGAAATTCATAATTTTTGGATATGTTAATTGATGAAAAAAACAAGTAATTGACTTAATTGTATAAAATATACGTTTATGGATGACTATTATAAATAGCAATCCTAAGCTTTAATGTTGGATCATGCGTATTACTCTTGAGGGGAGTGGGGAGACTTCTTATTAAAGTCCACTGCATTAGCTTTTTCTTAAGTAATATGTTTATAGACTTAAATTATATAAATCCTTTCTTATCGCACCATCGAAAAGGAGACAATTAAGAGCATTGCAAAATTTAAATTCAACAGATTCTTAAAATTTCATTTATCCCTATAAGACTTTAAAATTATAAAACTTGAAAACATGCAATGTTTTGATTTTTCAATTTTTTGTCAATGCCATTGCATTGTGAATGGAGAGAAAAACATATTATTTGAATATGTTAATTGATCAAAAGTACAAGTAATGGACTCAATTGTATAAAATAGATGTTTATGGATTACTATTATAAATAGCAATCCTAAGCTTTAATGTCGGGTCATGCGTATTACTCTTGAGGGGAGTGGGGAGACTTCTTATTAGTGTCCATTGCCTTTGCTTTTTCCTAAGTGATATGTTTGTAGACTAAAATTATACAATTGTCGGAAATGAGAAAATTAAGAAAATTGCAAAATCTAAACTCAAAAGATACTTAACAATGCATTTATCCTTATAAGACTTTAAAATTATCAAAATTGAAAAAATGCAATGTTTTGATTTTTCAACTTATTGTTAATGCCACAACATTTTGAACGCTGAGAAAAACATAATATTTGAATATGTTGATTGAACAAAAATACAACTAGAGGACTCAATTGTGTAAAATACACTTTTATGGACCAATATTCTAAATAGCAATCCCAAGTCTTAATGTTGGGTCAAGCATATTGTTCTTGAGGGGAGTGGGGAGACTTCTTATTAGAGTCCATTGCATTAACTTTTTCTTAAGTAATATGTTTGTAAACTAAAATTATATAAATGCTTTCATATCCCATTGTCAGAATGGAGACAATTAGGAAAATTGCAAAATTTAAATTCAACAGATTCTTAACATTGCATTTATCCCTATAAGACTTTAAAATTATAAAAGTTGAAAAAAAGCAATGTTTTGATTTTTCAATTTATTGTTAATGCCATTGCATTTTGAATGGAGAGAAAAACAAAATATTTCAATATGTTAACTGATGAAAAATACAAGTAATTGACTCAATTCTATAAAATATAGGTTTATTGATGACTATTATAAAAAGCAATCCTAAACTTTAATGTTGGGTCATGCGTATAGCTCTTGAGGGGAGTAAGGAGGCTTCTTATTAGAGTCCATTGCATTAGCTTTTTGTTAAGTAATATGTTAATAGACTTAAATTATATAAACCATTTCATATCACCTTATCGAAATGGAGACAATTAAGAAAATTGGGAAATTTAGATTCAAAAGATTCTTAACATTGCATTGATTCCTATAAGACTTTAAAATTATCAAAGTTGAAAAAATGCAATGTTTTGATTTTTCAACTTATTGTTAATGCCACTGCATTTTGAACGGTGAGAAAAATATAATATTTGAATATGTTGATTAAACAAAAATACAACTAAAGGACTCAATTGTGTAAAATATACTTTTATGGATTAATATTCTAAATAGCAATCCCAAGCTTCAATGTTAGGTCAAGCGTATAGCTCTTGAGGGGAGTGGGAGACTTCTTATTAAAGTCCAGTGCATTAGCTTTTTCTTAAGTAATATATTTGTAGAATAAAATTATATAAATCCTTTCATATCGCATTGTTAGAATGGAGACAATTAAGAATGTCGCAACATTTAAATTCAACAGATTCTTAACATTGCATTTATCCCTATAAGACCTTAAAAGTATAAAAGTTGAAAAAAATGCGATGTTTCAAAAATACAAGTAGTGGACACAATTGTATAAAATACACGTTTATGGATGACTATTATAAATAGAAATCGCAAGCTTTAATGTTGAGTCAAGTGAATTGCTCTTGAGGGGAGTGGGGAGACTTCTTATTAGAGTCCAATCATTAGCTTTTTCTTAGGTAATATGTTTGTAGACTAAAGTTATATAAATCATTTCATATCCCTTTGTCAGAAAGGAGACAATTAAGAAAAATTGCAAAATTTATATTCAATAGATTCTTAACATTGCATTCGTCCTTATAAGACTTTAAACTTATCAAAGTTGAAAAAATGCAATGTTTTGATTTTTTTTTATTATTGTTAATGCCACTACATTTTGAATGGAAAAAAAAAACATAATATTTGAATATGTTAATGGAACAAAAATACAATTAAAGGACTAAATTGTGTAAAATACACTTTTATGGATTAATATTTTAAATAGCAATCCTAAGCTTAAATGTTGGGTCAAGTGTATTGCTCTTGAGGGGAGTGGGGAGACTTCTTTTTAGAGTCAATTGCATTAACTTTTTCTTAAGTAATATGTTTGGGAGACTAAAATTATATAAATCAATCCATATCGCATTATTAGAAAGGAGACAATTGAGAAAATTGCAAAATTTAAATTCAACAGATACTTAACATTGCATTTATCCCTATAAGACTTTAAAATTATAAAAGTTGAAAAAATGCAATGTTTTGATTTTTCAATTTATTGTTAATGCCACTGCATTTTGAATGGTGAGAAAAACATAATATTTGAATATGTTAATTGAACAAAAATACAACTAAAGGACTCAATTGTGTAAAATACACTTTTATGGATTAATATTATAAATAGCAATCCCAAGCTTAAATGTTGGGTCAAGCGTATTGCTCTTGAGGGGAGTGGGGAGACTTCTTTTTAGAGTCCATTGCATAGCTTTTTCATAAGTAATATGTTTGTAGACTAAATTATGTAATCATCCATATTCGCATTGTCGGAAAGGAGACAATTGAGAAATTTGCAAAATTTAAATTGAACAGATACTTAACATTGCATTTATCCCTATAAGACTTAAAAATTATAAAAGTTGAAAAAATGCAATGTTTGATTTATCAATTTATTGTTAATGCCATTGCATTTTGAATGGGGAGAAAAACGTGATATTTGATTATGTTAATTGATAAAAAATATAAGTAATGGACTCAATTGTATAAAATACACGTTTGTGGATGACAATTATAAATAGAAATCACAAGCTTTAATGTTGTGTCAAGCATATTGCTCTTGAAGGGAGAGGGGAGACTTCTTTTTAGAGTCCATTGCATTAGTTTTTTCTGTAGTAATATGTTTGTAGACTAAAATTATATAAATCATTTCCTGTCGCATTGGTGGAAAGGAGACAATTAAGAAAATTACAAAATTTCTATTTAACAAATTCTGAACATTGCATTTATCACTATAAGACTTTAAATTTATCAAAATTGAAAAAATACAATGTTTTGATTTTTCAATTAATTGTTAATACCATTGCATTTTGAATGGAAAGAAAAACATAATATTTGAATATGTTAATTGAACAAAAGCACGACCAATGGTGTCTATTGTGTAAAATACACTTTTAAGGATTGAAATTATAAATAGCAATCCCCACCTTTAATGTTGGGTCAAGCATATTGCTCTTGAGGGTTGTGTGGAGACTTCTTATTATAGTCCATTGCATTAGCTTTTTCTTAAGTAATATGTTTGTAGACTTAAATTATATAAACCATTTCATTTCATATCACATTGTTGTAAAGGAGACAATTAAGAAAATTACAAAATTTAAATTCAACAGATTATGAACATTGCATTTATCCCTATATGACTCTAAAATTATCAAAATTGAAAAATGCAATGTTTTGATTTTTCAATTTATTGTTAATGCCATTCCATTTTGGAAGGAGAGAAAAACATAATATTTGAATAAGTTAATTGCACAAAAATATGACTAATGGTGTCAATTGTGTAAAATACACTTTTATGGATAAAAATTATAAATAGCAATCCCAAGCGTTAATGTTACGTCAAGCGTATTGCTCTTGAGGGGAGTGGGGAGACTTTTTATTAGAGTCCATTGCATTAGTTTTTTCTTAAGTAATATGTTTGTAGACTAAAATTATAGAAATCCTTTAATATTGCATTGTCAGAATGGTGACAATTAAGAAAATTGCAAAATTTAAATTCAATAGATTCTTACATCGCATTTATCCCTATAAGACTTTAAAATTATAAAAGTTGAAAAAATACAATGTTTTGTTTTTCCAATTTATTGTTAATGTCATTGCATTTTGAATGGAGAGAAAAACACAATATTTGAATATGTTAATTGAACAAAAATACGGCTAATAGTATCTATTGTGTCAAATACACTTTTATGGATTAAAATTATAAATAGCAATCTCAAGGTTTAATGTTGGGTCAAGCGTATTGCTCTTGAGGGGAGTGGGGAGACTTCTTATTAGAGTCCATTACATTAGCTTTTTCTTAAGTAATATGTTTGTAGACTAAAATTATCTAAATCCTTTCATATCGCATTGTCAGAAAGGAGACAATTAAGAAAATTGCAAAATTTAAACTCAACAAATTCTTAACATTGCATTTATCCTAATAAGACTTTAAAATTATAAAAGTTGAAAAAATGCAATGTTTCAATTTTTCAATTTATTGTTAATACCATTGCATTTTAATGGAGGGAAAAACATAATATTTGAATATGTTAATTAGGTCAAAAATACAAGTAATGGACTCAATTGTATAAAATACACGTGTATGGATGACTATTATAAATAGCAATCCCAAGTTTTAATGCTGGGTCAAGTGTCTTGCTCTTGAGGGGAGTGGGGAGACTTTTTTTAGAGTCCATTGCATTATCCTTTTCTTAACTAATATCTTTGTAGACTAAAATTATATAAATCATTTCCTATTGCATTGTCGGAAAGGAGACAATTAAGAAAATTTAAAGATTTAAATTCAACAGATTCTTAACATTAAATTTATCACCGTAAGTCTTTAAAATTATAAAAGTTGAAAAAATGCAATGTTTCGATTTCTCAATTTATTGTTAATGCCATTGCATTTTGAATGGAGAGGAAAACATAATATTTGAATATGTTAATTGATCAAAAATACAAGTAATGGACTCAATTGAATAAACTACACGTTTATGGATGACAATTATAAATAATAATCCCAAGCTTTAATGTTGGGTCAAGCATATTGCTCTCGAGGGGAGTGGGGAGACTTCTTATTAGAGCCCATTGCATTAGCTTTTTCTTAAGTAATATGTTTGTAGACTAAAACTTTATAAATCATTTCATATCGCATTGTCGAAAAGGAGTCAATTAAGAAAATTGCAAAATTTAAATTCAATAGATTCTTGGCATTGCATTTATCCCTATAAGACTTTAAAATTATCAAATTGTTAATGCCACTGCGTTTTCAATAGCCAGAAAACCATAATATTTGAATATGTTAATTGATCAAAAATACACGTTTATGGATGACTCTTATAAATAGCAATCCCAAGCTTTAATGTTGGGTCAAGCGTATTGCTCTTGAGTGGAGGGGGAAGACTTCTTATTAGAGTTCATTGCATTAACTTTTTCATAAGCAATATGTTTGTAGACTAAAATTATATAAATCATTTCATATCGCACTTTCGAAAAGGAGACATGTAAGAAAATTGCAAAACTTAAATCCTACAGATTCTTAACATTGGATTTATCCATATATGACTTTAAAATTATCAAAGTTGAAAAAATGTAATATTTTGATTTTTCAATTTATTGTTAATGCCAGTGCATTTTGAGTGGAGAGAAAAACATAATATTTTAATATGTTAAATGGTCAAAAATACAAGTAATGGACTCAATTGTATAAATTACACGTGTATGGATGACTATTATAAATAGCAATCCCAAGTTTTAATGTTGGGTCAAGCATATTGCTCTTGAGGGGAGTGGGGAGACTTCTTATTAGAACCCATTGCATTAGCTTTTTCTTAAGTAATATGTTTGTAGACTAAAACTTTATAAATCATTTCATATAGCATTGTCAAAAGGAGTCAATTAAGAAAATTGTAAAATTTAAATTCAACAGATTCTTGGCATTGCATTTATCCCTATAAGACTTTAAAATTATCAAAGTTGAAAAAATATAATGTTTTGATTTTTCAATTTATTGTTAATGCTAGTGCATTTTGAATGGAGAGAAAAACATAATATTTTAATATGTTAATTGGTCAAAAATACAAGCAATGGACTCAATTGTATAAAATACACATGTATGGATGACTATTATAAATAGCAATCTGAAACTTTAATGTTGGGTCAAGCATATTGCTCTTGATGGGAGTGGGGAGACTTCTTTTTAATGTCCATTGCATTAGCTTTTTCATAAGTAATATGTTTGTAGGCTAAAATCTTATAAATCATTTCATATCGCATTGTTGGAAAGGAGACACTTAAGAAAATTGCAAAATTTATATTCAACAGATTCTTAACATTGCATATATCCCTATACGACTTTGAAATTATCAATGTTGAAAAAATGCATTGTTTTTATTTTTCAATTTGTTTTTAATATCACTGCATTTTGAATGGTGAGAAAAAAAATAATATTTGAATATATTAATTGAAAAACAATACAAGTAACGGACTCAATTGTATAAAATACACGTTTATGGATGACTAGTATAAATAGTAATCCCAAGCTTTAATGTTGGGTCAAGCGTATTGCTCTTGAGGGGAGGGGGAAGACTTCTTATTAGAGTTCATTGTATTAGCTTTTTCTTATCTAATATGTTTGTAGACTAAAATTATATAAATCATTTCATATCGCACTTTAAGAAAGGAGGCAAGTAAGAAAATTGCAAAATTTAAATCCAACAGATTCTTAAGATGGTATTTATCCCTATAAGACTTCAAAATTATAAAGGTTGAAAAAATTCAATGTTTTGGTTTTTCAATTTATTGTTAATGCATTGCATTCTGAATGGTGAGAAAAAGGTAACAAAAGAATAACTTAATGGAACAAAAATACAACTAAAGGACCCAATTGTGTAAAATACACTTTTATGGATTAATATTCTAAATAGCAATCCCAAGCTTTAATGTTGGGTCAAGCGTATTGCTATTGAGGGGAGTGGGGAGACTTCTTATTGGAGCCCATTGCATTAGACTAAAATTCTATAAATCTTTTCATATTGCATTGTCGGAAAGGAGACAATTAAGAAAATTGCAAAATTTATATTCAAGAGATTCTCAACATTGCATTTATCCCTATAAGACTTTAAAATTATCAAATTGTTAATGCCACTGCATTTTCAATAGCCAGAAAAACATAATATTTGAATATGTTAATTGATTAAAAATACACGTTTATGGATGACTCTTATAAATAGCAATCCCAAGCTTTAATGTTGGGTCAAGTGTATTGCTCTTGAGGGGAGGGGGAAAACTTCTTATTAGAGTCCATTGCATTAGCTTTTCATAAGTAATATGTTTGTAGACTAAAATTATATAAATCATTTCATATCGCACTTTCGGAAAGGAGACATGTAAGAAAATTGCAAAACTTAAATCCAACAGATTATTAACATTGGATTTATCCCTATATGACTTTAGAATTATCAAAGTTGAAAAAATGTAATGTTTTGGTTTTTCAATTTATTGTTAATGCAGTGCATTTTGAATGGAGAGAAAAACATAATATTTTAATATGTTAATTGGTCAAAAATACAAGTAATGGACACAATTGTATAAAATACACGTGTATGGATGGCTATTATAAATAGCAATCCCAAGCATTAATGTTGGGTCAAGCATATTGCTCTAGAGGGAAGTGGGGAGACTTCCTTTTAGAGTCCATTGCTTTAACTTTTTCTTTAGTAATATGTTTGTAGACTAAAATTACATAAATCATTTCATATTGCATTGTCGAAAGGGAGACAATGAAGAAAATTGCAAAATTTAAATTCAACAGATTCTTACCATTGCATTTATCCCTATAAGACTTTAAAATTATCAAAGTTGAAAAAATGCAATGTTTTGATTTTTCAATTTATTGTTAATGCTAGTGCATTTTGAATGGAGAGAAAAACATAATATTTTAATATATTGATGGGTCAAAAATACAAGTAATGGATACAATTGTATAAAATACAAGTGTATGGATGACTATTATAAATAGCAATCCCAAGCTTTAATGTTGGGTCAAGCGTATTGCTCTTGAGGGGAGTGGGGAGACTTCTTATTGGAGCCCATTGCATTAGTTTTTTCTTAAGTAATATGTTTGTAGGCCAAAATTTTATAAATCATTTCATATTGCATTGTCAAAAAGGAGACGATTAAGAAAATTGCAAAATTTAAATTCAACAGATTCTTAGCACTGCATTTATCCCTATAGGACTTTAAAATTATCAAAGTTGAAAAAACATAATGTTTTGATTTTTCAATTTATTGTTAATGCCAGTGCATTTTGAATGGAGTGAAAAACATAATATTTTAATATGTTAATTGGTCAAAAATACAAGTAATGGACACAATTGTATAAAATACACGTGTATGGAAGACTATTATAAATAACGATCCCAAGCTTTAATCTTGGGTCAAGCGTATTGCTCTTGAGGGGAGTGGGGAGACTTCTTTTTAAGGTCCATTGCATTAGCTTTTCCTTAAGTAATATGTTTGTAGACTAAAACTATATAAATCATTTCATATCATACTGTCGGAAAGGCGACAATTCAGAAAATTGCAAAATTTATATTCAACAGATTCTTAACATTGCATTTATCCCTATAAGACTTTAAAATTATCATAGTGGAAAAAATGCAATGTTTTAATTTTTCAATTTATTGCTATTGCCCCTACATTTTGAATGGTGAGAAAAAAATAATATTTGAATATGTTAATTGAAAAACAATACAAGTAATGGACTCAATTGTATAAAATAAACGTCTATAGATGACAATTGTAAATAGGAATCCCAAGCTTTAATGTTGGGTCAAGAGTATTGCCCTTGAAGGGAGTGGGAAGACTTCTGATTAGAGCCCATTGCATTAGCTTTTTCTTAAGTAATATATTTGTAGACTAAAATTTTATAAACCATTTCTTATCGCATTGTCGAAAAGGATACAATGAAGAAAATTGCAAAATTTAAATTCAATAGATTCTTAGCTTTTCATTTATCCCTATAAGACTTTAAAATTATAAAAGTTGAAAAAATGTAATGTTTTGATTTTTCAATTTATTGTTAATGCCAATGCATTTTAAATGGAGAGAAAAACATAATATTTTAGTATGTTAATTGGTCAAAAATACAAGTAATGGACTCAATTGTATAAAATACACGTGTATGGATGACTATTATAAATAGCAATCCCAAGCTTTAACGTTGGGTCAAGCGTATTGCTCTTAAGGGGAATGGGGAGATTTCGTTTTAGAGTCCATTACATTACTTTTACCTTAAGTAATATGTTGGTAGAATAAAACTATATAAATCATTTCATATTGCATTGTTGGAAAGGCGACAATTCAGAAAATTGCAAAATTTATATTCAATAGATTCTTAACATTGCATTTATCCCTATAAGATTTTAAAATTATAAATGTTGAAAAAATGCAATGTTTCATATTGCATTGTCAGAATGGAGACAATTAAGAAAATTGCAAAATTTAAATTCAACATATTCTTAAAATTGCATTTGTCCCTATAAGACTTTAAGATTATAAAAGTTGAAAAAATGCAATGTTTTGATTTTTCAATTTATTGTTAATGCCATTGCATTATGAATGGAGAGAAAAACGTGATATTTGATTATGTTAATTGATCAAAAATACAAGTAATGGACTCAATTGTATAAAATACACGTTTATGGATGGCTATTCTAAATAGCAATCCCAAGTTTAATGTTGGGTCAAGCGTATTGCTCTTGAGGGAGTGGGGAGACTTCTTATTAGAGTCCATTGCGTTAGCTTTTTCTTAAGTAATATGTTTGTAGACTAAAATTATATAAATCATTTGATATCGCATTGTCGGAAAGGAGACAATTAAGAAAATAACAAAATTTTTATTCAACAGATTCTTAACATTGCATTGATTCCTATAAGACTTTGAAATTGTCAAAGTTGAAAAAATGCAATGTTTTGATTTTTCTATTTATTGTTAATGCCACTGCATTTTGGAATGGCGAGAAAAACCTAATATTTTAATAAGTTAATTTATAAAAAATACACGTTTATGGATGACTATTATAAAAAGCAATCCCAAGCTTTAATGTTGGGTCAAGCGTATTGCTCTTGAGGGGAGTGGGGAGACTTCTTATTAGAGTCCATTGCGTTAGCTTTTTCTTAAGTAATACGTTTGTAGACTAAAATTATATAAATCATTTCATGTCGCATTGTCGGAAAGGAGACAATTAAGAAAATAACAAAATTTTTATTCAACAAATTCTTAACATTGCATTGATTCCTATAAGACATTGAAATTATCAAAGTTGAAAAAATGCAATGTTTTGATTTTTCTATTTATTGTTAATGTCACAGCATTTCGAATGGTGAGAAAAACCTAATATTTTAATAAGTTAATTGATGAAAAATATACGTTTATGGATGACTATTATAAAAAGCAATCCCAAGCTTTAATGTTGTGTCAAGCATATTGCTCTTGAAGGGTGTGGGGAGACTTCTTTTTAGAGTCCATTGCATTAGCCTTTTCTTAAGTAATATGTTTGTAGACTAAAATTAGAAAAATCCTTTCATATCGTATTGTCAGAATGGAGACAATTAAGAAAATTGCAAAATTTATATTCAACAGATTCTTAACATTACATTCATCCCTATGAGACTTTAAAATTATAAAAGTTCAAAAAATGAAATGTTTCATTTTTTTCAATTTATTGTTAATGCCAGTGCATTTTGAATGGAGAGAAAAACATAAGATTTGAATATGTTAATTGGTCAAAAATACAAGTAATGGACTCAATTGTATAAAATACACATGTATGGATGACTATTATAAATAGCAATTACAAGCTCTATGGATCACTATTATAAATAGCATATAGCTCTTAAGTTGAGTGGGGAGACTTCTTTTTAGAGTCCATTGCATTAGTTTTTCTTAAGTAATATGTTTGTAGACTAAAATTTTAAAAATCATTTCATATCACATTGTCGAAAAGGAGACAATTAAGAAAATTGCAAAATTTAAATTCAACAGATTCTGAGCACTACATTTATCCCTATAAGACTTTAAAATTATCAAAGGTGAAAAAATGTAATGTTTTGATTTTTCAATTTATTGTTAATGCCAGTGCATTTTGAATGGAGAGAAAAATATAATATTTTAATATGTTAATTGGCCAAAAATACAAGAAATGGACTCAATTGTATAAAATACACGTGTATGGATGACTATTATAAATAGCAATCCCAAGTTTTAATGTTGGGTCAAGCATATTGCTCTTAAGAGGAGTGTGGACACTTCTTATTAAAGTCCATTGCGTTACCTTTTTCTTAAGTAATATGTTTGTAGACTAAAATTATATAAATCATTTCATATCGCAATTTCGGAAAGGAGAGACGTAAGAAAATTGCAAAATTTAAATCCAATAGATTTTTAACATTGTATTTATCCCTATAAGACTTTCAAATTATAAAAGTTGAAATAATGCAAAGTTATAATTTTTCAATTTATTGTTAATGTCGTTGTATTCTGAATGGTGAGAAAAACGTAATATTTGAATATGTTAATGGAACAAAAATACAACTAAAGGGCACAATTGTGTCAAATACACTTTTATGGATTAATATTCTAAATAACAATCCTAAATTTTAATGTTGGATCAAGCATATTGCTCTTGAGGGGAGTGGGGAGGCTTGTTATTAGAGCCTATTGAATTGGCTTTTTCTTAAGTAATATGTTTGTGGACTAAAATTTTATAAATCATTTCATATCACATTGTTGTAAAGGAGACAATTAAGAAAATTGCAAAATTTAAATTCAACAAATTCTTAACAATGCATCTATGCCTATAAGACTTTAAAATTATCAAAGTTGAAAAAATGTGATATTTTGATTTTTCAATTAATCGTTAATGTCACTACATTTTGAATGGTGAGAAAAACATAATATTTGAATATGTTAATTGATCAAAAATACACATTTATGGATGATTATTATAAATAGCAATCCCAAACTTAAATATTGGGTCAAGTGTATTGCTCTTGAGGGGAGTGGTGAGACTTTTTATTAAAGTCCATCGCATTAGCTTTTTCTTAAGTAATATGTTGGTAGACTAAAATTTTATAAATCATTTAATATCACATTGTCGGAAAGGAGACAATTAAGAAAATTGCAAAATTTAAATTCATTAGATTCTTAATATCACATTTATCCTTATAAGACTTTAAAATTATCAAAGCTAAAAAAATGCAATGTTTTGATTTTTCAATTTATTGTTAATGCCAATGCATTTTGAATGGAGAGAAAAACATAATATTTTACTATGTTAATGGGTCAAAAATACAAGTAATGGACTCAATTGTATAAAACACATGAGTATGGATGACTATTATAAATAGCAATCCTAAGCTTTAATGTTGGGTCAAGTGTATTGCTCTTGAGGAGAGTGGGGAGACTTCTTTTTAGAGTCCATTGCATTAGCTTTTCCTGAAGTAATATGTTCGTAGACTAAAATTTTATAAATAATTTCATATTGCTTTGTCGAAAAGGAGACAATTAAGAAAATTGCAAAATTTATGTTCAACAGATTCTTAACATTCCATTTATCCCTATAAGACTTTAAAATTATCAAAGTTGAAAAAATGTAATGTTTTGATTTTCAATTTATTGTCAATGTCATTGCATTTTGATTGGTGAGAACAACATATTATTTAATATGTTAGTGGAACAAAAATACAACAAAAGGACTCCATTTTGTAAAATACACTTCTATGGATTAAAATTCTAAATAGCAATCCCAAGTTTTAATGTTGCGTCAAGTATATTGCTCTCGAGGGGAGTGGCTTATTAAAGTCCATTGCATTAGCTTTTCCTTAAGTAATATGTTTGTATACTAAAATTATATAAATCATTTCATATCGCTTTGTCAGAAAGGAGACAATTAAGAAAATTGCAAAATTTTAATTCAATAAATTCTTAACATTGCATCTATGCCTATAGGACTTTAAAATTATCAAAGTTGAAAAAATGTAATGTTTTCATTTTTCAATTTATTGTCAATGTCACTCCATTTTGAATGGTGAGAAAAACATAATATTTGAATATGTTAATTGATCAAAAATACACGTTTATGGATGACTATTATAAATAGCAATCCCAAGCATTAATGTTGGGTCAAGCGTATTGCTCTTGAGGGGAGGGGAGTGGGGAGACTTCTTATTAAAGTCCATCGCATTAGCTTTTTCTTAAGTAATATGTTGGTAGACTAAAATTTTATAAATCATTTAATATTGCATTGTCGGAAAGGAGACAATTAAGAAAATTGCAAAATTTATATTCAACAGATTCTTAACATTGCATTTATCCTTATAAGATTTTAAAATTATCAAAGTTGCAAAAATGCAATGTTTTGATCTTTCAATTTATTGTTAATGCCACTATATTTTGAATGGTGAGAAAAACATAATATTTGAATATGTTAATTGAAAAATAATACAAGTAACGAAGTCAATTGTATAAAATACACGTTTATGGATGACTATTATAAATAGCAATTCCAAGCGTTAATGTTGGATCGAGCATATTGCTTTTGAGGGGAGTGGGGAGGCTTCTTATTAGAGCCTATTGCATTAGCTTTTTCTTAAGTAATATGTTTGTAGACTAAAATTTTATAAATCATTTCATATCGCATTGTCGAAAAGGAGACAAGTAAGAAAATTGCAAAATTTAAATTCAACAGATTCTTAGCATTCCATTTATCCTTATAAGAATTTAAAATTATCAAAGTTGAAAAAATGTAATGTTTTGATTAATCAATTTATTGTTAATGCCACTGCATTTTGATTGGTGAGAACAATATATTATTAGAATATGTTAGTGCAACAAAAATACAACTAAAGGACTCAATTGTGTAAAATACACTTCTATGGATTAAAATTATAAATAGCAATATCAAGCTTTAATGTTGCATCAAGTATATTGCACTCGAGGGGAATAGGGAGACTTCTTATTAAAGTCCATTGCATTAGCTTTTTCTTAAGTAATATGTTTGTAGACTAAAATTATATAAATCATTCCATATCGCATTATCAGAATGGAGACAATTAAAAAAGTTTCAAAATTTAAATTCAACAGATTCTTAACATTGCATTTATCCCTATAAGACTTTAAAATTATGATGAGAACCGTAGACATGAAGGGTGGAAGGCTTCAAAGGATGCAAAAAGTCCATTGCACATTTCAGAAGGCCCAATAACACGAGTTAGAGCTCCAATTGATCCAAGAGGTCCATTGCACATCCTAGAAGGCCCAATAACATGAGCTAGGGCTTCAATGGATGCAAGAGGTCCATTGCACATTCCAGAAGGCCCAATAACACGAGCTAGGGCCAGAAAGATTAAAGAAGCACTAAATGGCCTGATTCAGGACGCTCAGGCCAACCTAGCTTCAAATGGTGCGAATTTAAACTTAGAAGAAAGTCCAGGCCTTATTAATATCATTAGAGTAATTAAAATATTAGGACTAATAATAGTAGTCACTCCAAATTAGGAGTTTATCGTATGTGCTGGAAATATTCCGAAATTCCTCCAAAATAGGGATTTCTCCTAAATAGGAATTCTTCCTCTTTAGGATTGCTATCTAAGCCTATAAATAGGCACCCCTTGTAAGCTTTGAAAATCAGACAATCAAGAAATCAGACAACTTTCAGTGAAATAGAAAGCAAGGGTTTCTCCCTCGGTTCTTTTAAGAACTAAAGAACTTATCAAGAGGTTATTCTTCTTGTGGCGTTCAAATCGACTTATCACTCCCAATCCCTTTCTTTTCTGGAGTGTGGCGTCCATATCCTTCTTGAATACCCTAAGTTTGTGTTCCTTCGAATATTGGGTCTAGGGTTTGTGTTATTAACTCTGATTTAGCTTTCCTGGTTGTTCTTTGATTCATTGTGTGCGTTGGGTCCCTAAGCCACGTCTTTTTAGGGTTTTCCGCATCAGTTGGTATCAGAGCCCGGCTCTAAATCAGTTGGTTCTAAATCAAAAAAAAAAAAATAGTATGACTTTAAAACGCAAAGGTGCTACTCAGGAGGGAGCTGTTGACATGTCCTTCATGATCAAAGCTATGCAACAACAATTTGAGCACATGAATACCAGATTTGATGATATGAGAGAGATGATGGAGGAGCAAGCTAATACAATAGCAGAGTTGCAAAGGAGGCACGAAGAATATGAGGCTTCTAAAGCAAGAAGGCAATTGAGACTTGCCTATGACCACGAAGATGATGATTCTGTGCCATCATCAGAGGGTGAAAGTGATGGAGAGAAGTATCTGGCTAATGGAGTAGCTCTCATCACAAGGCAAGCATTGAATGTGCAAGTGAAAGAAGAAAATGAGGGGCAACGAGGTAACATCTTTCAGACGAGATGTCTCATCAAAGATAAGGTATGTAGTATGATTATTGATGGTGGAAGTTGCACTAATCTTGCTAGCACAACTATGGTTGAGAAGCTGAATTTACCTACTATGAAGCATCCTAAACCATATAAGCTTCAATGGATGAATGAGAGTGGTGAAGTTAAAGTAGATAAGCAAGTGCACGTGTCATTTTCTATTGGAAGGTATCACGATGAAGTTTTATGTGATGTTGTACCTATGCAAGCAAGCCATATTCTATTAGGAAGGCCATGGCAGTTTGATAGACGAGTTATGCACGATGGATTCAAGAATCGATATTCCTTTGTAATGAATGATAAACCCGTCACTCTTGTACCATTATCACCTCAACAGGCTTATGAGGATCAATTAAGGATTAAAACTGAGAGTGAACAGAAAAGAGAGATGAAAAAAAGAGAAAAGAGAGGAGAAAACGTGAGAACACAAGAGAAAGAGAAGAAAACAGAAGGTTTCTATGCAGAAGAAAGTGATGCCAAAAGAGCAATTTTTGCCATACAGCCTATGATCGTACTTTTGTACAAAAAGGCTTCTTTCAACACTAACAAGCTTGAACCATCTTTGCCTAGTACTATTGTTGTTCTATTGCAGGAATTTGAAGATGAATTCCATGATGATGTCCCAAGTGGATTGCTACCTAAGAGAGGAATTAAGAATCAAATTGTTTTCATCCTTGGTGCATCCATCCAAAATCGGCCAGCATATAAGAGTAATCCTGAGGAGACAAAGGAGCATAAAAGACAGGTTGAAGAACTTATTTTCAAAGGATATGTGAGGGAAAGCATGAGTCATTATGCACTTCCTATCCTACTTGTACGAGGAAAGTTGAACAGAAGGCATGCCAAGTGGATCAAATTCATTCAGACCTTTCCCTACGTCATCAAGTATAAACAAGGTGATGATTCGAGGACGAATCTTTTTGAGGAAAGGGGGAATGATGAGAACCGTAGACATGAAGGGTGGAAGGCTTCAAAGGATGCAAAAAGTCCATTGCACATTTCAGAAGGCCCAATAACATGAGTTAGAGCTCCAATTGATCCAAGAGGTCCATTGCACATCCTAGAAGGCCCAATAACATGAGCTAGGGCTTCAATGGATGCAAGAGGTCCATTGCACATTCCAGAAGGCCCAATAACACGAGCTAGGGCCAGAAAGATTAAAGAAGCACTAAATGGCCTGATTCAGGACGCTCAGGCCAACCTAGCTTCAAATGGTGCGAATTTAAACTTAGAAGAAAGTCCAGGCCTTATTAATATCATTAGAGTAATTAAAATATTAGGACTAATAATAGTAGTCACTCCAAATTAGGAGTTTATCGTATGTGCTGGAAATATTCCGAAATTCCTCCAAAATAGGGATTTCTCCTAAATAGGAATTCTTCCTCTTTAGGATTGCTATCTAAGCCTATAAATAGGCACCCCTTGTAAGCTTTGAAAATCAGACAATCAAGAAATCAGACAACTTTCAGTGAAATAGAAAGCAAGGGTTTCTCCCTCGGTTCTTTTAAGAACTAAAGAACTTATCAAGAGGTTATTCTTCTTGTGGCGTTCAAATCGACTTATCACTCCCAATCCCTTTCTTTTCTGGAGTGTGGCGTCCATATCCTTCTTGAATACCCTAAGTTTGTGTTCCTTCGAATATTGGGTCTAGGGTTTGTGTTATTAACTTTGATTTAGCTTTCCTGGTTATTCTTTGATTCATTGTGTGCGTTGGGTCCCTAAGCCACGTCTTTTTAGGGTTTTCCGCATCAAATTATAAAAGTTGAAAAAGTGAAATGTTTCAATTTTCCAATTTATTGTTAATGTCATTGCATTTTGAATGGAGCAAAAAACATAATCTTTGAATATGTTAATTGGTCAAAAATACAAGTAATGCACTCAATTGTATAAAATACATGTGTATGGATGATTATTATAAATAGCAATCCCAAAGCTTTAATATTGGGTCAAGCGTATTGCTCTTGAGGGGAATGGGGAGACTTCTTTTTAGAGTTCATTGCATTAGTTTTTTAAGTATCATGTTTGTAGACTAAAATTATATAAATCATTTCATATTGCACTCTCGGAAGGGAGACAATTAAAAAAATTGCAAAATTTAAATTCAACAAATTCTTAACATTGCATTTATCCCTATAAAACTTTAAAATTATAAAAGTTGAAAAAATGCAATATTTTGATTTTTCAATTTATTTTTAATGCCAGTGCATTTTGAATGGAGAGAAAAAGATATTATTTGAATATGTTAATTGATCAAAAATACAAGTAATAGACTCAATTGTATAAAATACACATTTATGAATGACTATTATAAATAGCAATCCGAAGCTTTAATGTTGGATCAAGCGTATTGCTCTTCAGGGGAGACGAAGACTTCTTATTAGAGTCCATTGCATTAGCTTTTTCTGAAGTAATATGTTTGTAGACTAAGATTATATAAATCATTTCATATCGCATTGTTGGAAGGGAGACAATTAAGAAAATTGTAAAATTTAAATTCAACAGATTCTTAACATTGCATTTATCACTATAAGACTTTAAAATTACCAAAGTTGAAAAAATGCAATGTTTCGATTTTACAATTTATTGTAAATTCCATTGCATTTTGAATGGAGAGAGAAACATAATATTTGAATACGTTAATTGATCAAAAATACATGTAATGGACTCAATTGTCTAAAATACACGTTTATCAATGACTATTATGAATAGGAATTCCAAGCTTTAATGTTGGGTCAAGCATATTGTTCTTGAGGGGAGTGGGGAGACTTCTTATTAGAGGCCACTACATTAGCTTGTTCTTAAGTAATATGTTTGTAAACTAAAATTCTATAAATCATTTCATATCGCATTGTCAGAAAGGAGACAATTAAGAAAATTACAAAATTTAAATTCGACAAATTCTGAACATTGCATTTATCTTGATAAGACTTTAAAATTATCAAAGTTGAAAAAATGCAATGTTTCGATTTTTCAATTTATTGTTAATGTCATTGCATTTTGAATGGAGAGAAAAACATAATATTTGAATATATTAATTGATCAAAAATACAAGTATTGAACTCAATTGTATAAAATAGACTTTTATCGATAAATATTATAAATAGCATTCTGAAGTTTTAATGGTGGGTCAAGCATATTGCACTTTAGGGGAGTGGGGAAACTTCTTACTAGAGTCCTTTGCATTAGCTTTTTCTTAAGTAATATGTTTGTAGTCTAAAATTATATAAATCATTTCATATCATTTTGTCGAAATGGAGACAAAGAAGAAAATTGCAAAATTTAAATTCAACACACTCTTAACATTGCATTTATCCCTAAAAGACTTTAAAATTATCAAAGTTGAAAAAATGCAATATTTTGATTTTCCAATTTATTGTTAATGTCACTGCATTTTGAAAGGTGACAAAAACATAATATTTGAATATGTTACTTGAATAAAAAATACAACAAAAGGTCTCATTTCTATAAAATACACTTTTATGGATTAATATTCTAAATTGCGATCCCAAGTTTTAATGTTGGGTCAAGCATATTAGTCTTGAGGGGAGTGGAAAGACTTCTTATTAGAGTCAATTACATTAGCTTTTTCATCGGTAATATATTTATAGTCTAAAATTATATAAATCATTTCATATTTTATGAATTAATATTCCAAATAGCAATCCCAAGCTTTAATGTTGGGTAAAGTACATTGCTCTTGAAGGGAGTGGGAAGACTTCTTATTGGAGTTCATTGCATTTGCATTTTCGTAAATAACATGTTTATAGACTAAAATTATATAAATGATTTCATATCGCATTGTCAGAAAGGAGACAAAGAAGAAAATAGCAAAATTTAAATTCAAAACACTCTTAACATTGCATTTATCCCTATAAGACATTAAAATTATCAATGTTTCGATTTTTCAATTTATTGTTAATGCCACTACATTTTGAATGGTGAGAAAAACATAATATTTGAATATGTTACTTGAACAAAAATACAACTAAAGGACTCATTTGTATAAAATACACTTTTATGGATTACTATTATAAATAGCAATCCCAAGCTTTAATGTTGGGTCAAACGTATTGCTCTTGAGGTGAGTGAGGAGACTTCTTATTAGAGTCCACTGCATTAGCTTCTTTTAAGTAATATCTTTGTAGTCTAAAATTATATAAATCATTTCATATCGCATTGTTGGAAAGGAGACAATTAAGAAAATTGCAAAATTTAAATTCAACAGATTCTTAACATTGCATTAATCCCTATAAGACTTTAAAATTATAAAAGTTGAAAAAATGTAATGTTTTGGTTCTTCAATTTATTGTTAATGCCACTACATTTTGAATGATCAGAAAAACATAATATTTGAATTTGTTAATTGAACAAATATACAACTAAAGTACTCAATTGTGTAAAATACACTTTTATGGATTAGGATTCTAAATAGCAATCCCAAGCTTTAATGCTGGGTTACGCATATTGCCCTTAGGGGATTGGAGAGAGTTCTTATTAAAGTCCATTGCATTAGCTTTTTCCTAAGTAATATGTTTGTAGACTAAAATTATATAAATCATTTCATATCGCATTGTTGGAAAGGAGACAATTAAGAAAATTGCAAAATTTAAATTCAACAGATTCTTAACATTGCATTAATCCCTATAAGACTTTAAAATTATAAAAGTTGAAAAAATGTAATGTTTTGGTTC
Source organism: Bruguiera gymnorhiza (assembly GCA_020883675.1). Taxonomy (NCBI): domain Eukaryota; kingdom Viridiplantae; phylum Streptophyta; class Magnoliopsida; order Malpighiales; family Rhizophoraceae; genus Bruguiera; species Bruguiera gymnorhiza. Next base: position 476,554 of record JAIRCJ010000256.1, on the reverse strand, counting down.
TTCAATTTATTGTTAATGCCACTACATTTTGAATGATCAGAAAAACATAATATTTGAATTTGTTAATTGAACAAATATACAACTAAAGTACTCAATTGTGTAAAATACACTTTTATGGATTAGGATTCTAAATAGCAATCCCAAGCTTTAATGCTGGGTTATGCATATTGCCCTTAGGGGATTGGAGAGAGTTCTTATTAAAGTCCATTGCATTAGCTTTTTCCTAAGTAATATGTTTGTAGACTAAAATTATATAAATCATTTCATATCGCATTGTTAAAAAGGAGACAATTAAGAAAATTGAAAAATTTTAATTCAACAGATTCTTAACATTGCATTTTTCACAAAGTTTGAATAAAATGCAATGTTTTGATTTTCCAATTTATTGTAAAAGCCATTGCATTTTGAATGGAGAGAAAAACATAATATTTGAATATGTTAATTGATCAAAAATACAAGTAATGGACTTAATTGTGTAAAATACATGTTTATGGATGACTATTATAAATAGCAATCCAAAGCTCTCATGTTGGGTCAAATGTATTGCTCTTGAGGAGAGCAGGGAGACTTTTTATTAGAGTCCATTTCATTAACTTTTTTTTTTTAAGTAATATGTTTGTAGTCTAAACGTATATAAATTATTTCATCTCGTATTGTCGGAAAGGAGACAATTAAGAAAATTGCAAAATTTAAATTCAATAGACTCTTAACATTGCATTTATCCCTATAAGATTTTAAAATTATTAAAATTGAAAAGATGCAATGTTTTGACCTTTCAATTTATTATTAATGCCACTACATTTTGAATGATGTGAAAAACATAATTTTTGTATATGTTAATTGAACAAAAATACAACTATAGGACTCAATGGTGTAAAATACACTTTTATGGATTAATATTTTAAATAGCAATCCCAAGTTTTAATGTTGGGTCAAGCATATTACCATTGAGGGGAGTGGGGACACTTCTTATTAAAGTCCATTGCATTAGCATTTTCTTAAGTAATATGTTTGTAGTCTAAAATTATATAAATCATTTCATATCAAATTGTCGGAAAGGAGACAATTAAGAAAATTGCAGAATTTAAATTCAGCAAATTCTTAACATTACAGTTATCCCTATAAGACTTTAAAATTAACAAAGTTGAAAAAATACAATGTTTTGATTTTTCAATTTATTCTTAACGCCACAACATTTTGAATGGTAAGAAAAACAAAATATTTGAATATGGTAATCGAGCAAAAATACAACTAAAGGACTCATTTGTGCAAAATACACCTTTATGGATTAATAATCTAAATATCAATCCCAAGCTTTAGTGTTGGGTCAAACATATTGCTTTTGAGGGCAATGGGGAGACTTCTTATTAGAGTCCCTAGCATTAGCTTTTTTTTAAGTAATATGTTTGTAGTCTAACATTATTTAAATCATTTCATATCGCATTGTCAAAAAGGAGACAATTAGGAAAATTGCAAAATTTAAATTCAACAGATTCTTAACGTTGCATTTATCCTTATAAGAATTTAATATTATAAAAGTTCAGAAAATGCAATGTTTTGATTTTTCAATTTATTGTTAATGCCACAACGTTTTGAATGGTAAGAAAAACATAATATTTGAATATGGTAATCGAGCAAAAATACAACTAAAGGACTCATTTGTGCAAAATACACCTTTATGGATTAATAATCTAAAGGGCAATCCCAAGCTTTAGTGTTGGTCAAACATATTGCTCTTGAGGGGAGTGGGGAGACTTCTTATTAGAGTCCCTTGCATTAGCTTTTTCTTAAGTAATATGCTTGTAGTCTAAAATTATCTAAATCATTTTGTATCACATTGTCAGAAAGGACACAATTAAGAAAATTATAGAATTTAAATTTAGCAGATTCTTAACATTGCATTCATCCTTATAAGACTTTAAACTTAACAAAGTAGAAAAAATGCAATCTTTTCATATTTCAATTTATTGTTAATGCCACAACATTTTGAATGGTAAGAAAAACAAAATATTTGAATATGGTAATCGAGCAAAAATACAACTAAAGGACTCATTTGGGCAAAATACACCTTTATGGATTAGTAATCTAAACAGCAATCCCAAGCTTTAGTGTTGGGTCAAACATATTGCTTTTGAGGGCAATGGGGAGACTTCTTATTAGAGTCCTTTGCATTAGCTTTTTCTTAAGTAATATGTTTGTAGTCTAAAATTATTTAAATCATTTCGTATCACATTGTCAGAAAGGACACAATTAAGAAAATTGAAAAATTTAAATTTAGCAAAATCTTAACATTGCATTCATCCCTATAAGACTTTAAACTTAACAAAGTTGAAAAAATGCAATGTTTTGATATCTCAATTTATTGTTAATGCCACAACATTTTGAATGGTAAGAAAAACATAATATTTGAATATGGTAATCGAGCAAAAATACAACTAAAGGACTCATTTGTGCAAAATACACCTTTATGGATTAATAATCTAAATAGCAATCCCAAGTTTTAGTGTTGGGTCAAACATTTTGCTTTTCAGGGCAATGGGGAGACTTCTTATTAGAGTGCCTTGCATTAGCTTTTTCTTAAGTAATATGTTTGTAGTCTAACATTATTTAAATCATTTCATATTGCATTGTCAAAAATGAGACAATTAGGAAAATTGCAAAATTTAAATTCAACAGATTCTTAACGTTGCATTTATCCTTATAAGAATTTAATATTATAAAAGTTCACAAAATGCAATGTTTTGATTTTTCAATTTATTGTTAATGCCACAAGGTTTTGAATGGTAAGAAAAACATAATATTTGAATATGGTAATCGAGCAAAAATACAACTAAAGGACTCATTTGTGCAAAATACACCTTTATGGATTAATAATCTAAAGGGCAATCCCAAGCTTTAGTGTTGGTCAAACATATTGCTCTTGAGGGGAGTGGGGAGAGTTCTTATTAGAGTCCCTTGCATTAGCTTTTTCTTAAGTAATATGTTTATAGTCTAAAATTATTTAAATCATTTCGTATCACATTGTCAGAAAGGACACAATTCAGAAAATTGCAGAACTGAAATTTAGCAGATTCTTAACATTGCATTCATCCTTATAAGACTTTAAACTTAACAAAGTTGAAAAAATGCAATGTTTTGATATTTCAATTTATTGTTAATGTCACAACATTTTGAATGGTAAGAAAAACATAATATTTGAATATGGTAATCGAGCAAAAATACAACTAAAGGACTCATTTGTGCAAAATACACCTTTATGGATTAATAATCTAAATATCAATCCCAAGCTTTAGTGTTGGGTCAAACATTTTGCTCTTGAGGGGAGTGGGGAGACTTCTTATTAGAGTTCCTTGCATTAGCTTTTTCTTAAGTATTATGTTTGTAGTCTAAAATTATTTAAATCATTTCATATTACATTGTCGGAAAGGACACAATTAAAAAAATTGTAGAATTTAAATTTAGCAGATTCTTAACATTGGATTTATCCCTATAAGACTTTAAACTTAACAAAGTTGAAAAAATGCAATGTTTTGATATTTCAATTTATTGTTAATGTCACAACATTTTGAATGGTAAGAAAAACATAATATTTGAATATGGTAATCGAGCAAAAATACAACTAAAGGACTCATTTGTGCAAAATACACCTTTATGGATTAATAATCTAAATATCAATCCCAAGCTTTAGTGTTGGGTCAAACATTTTGCTCTTGAGGGGAGTGGGGAGACTTCTTATTAAAGTCCCTTGCATTAGCTTTTTCTTAAGTATTATGTTTGTAGTCTAAAATTATTTAAATCATTTCATATCACATTGTCGGAAAGGACACAATTAAAAAAATTGTAGAATTTAAATTTAGCGGATTCTTAACATTGCATTTATCCCTATAAGACTTTAAACTTAACAAAGTTGAAAAAATGCAATGTTTTGATATTTCAATTTATTGTTAATGTCACAACATTTTGAATGGTAAGAAAAACATAATATTTGAATATGGTAATCGAGCAAAAATACAACTAAAGGACTCATTTGTGCAAAATACACCTTTATGGATTAATAATCTAAATATCAATCCCAAGCTTTAGTGTTGGGTCAAACATTTTGCTCTTGAGGGGAGTGGGGAGACTTCTTATTAGAGTCCCTTGCATTAGCTTTTTCTTAAGTATTATGTTTGTAGTCTAAAATTATTTAAATCATTTCATATCACATTGTCGGAAAGGACACAATTAAAAAAATTGTAGAATTTAAATTTAGCGGATTCTTAACATTGCATTTATCCCTATAAGACTTTAAACTTAACAAAGTTGAAAAAATGTAATGTTTTGATTTTTCAATTTATTGTTAATGTCACTGTATTTTTAATGGTGAGAAAAACATAATATTATAAGATCTTACTTGAACAAAAATAAAACTCAAGGACACAATTGTGTAAAATACACTTTTATAGATTAATATTCTAAATAGGAATCCCAAGCTTTAATGTTGGGTCAAGCATATTGCTCTTAAGGGGAGTGGGGACACTTCTTATTAGAGTCCTTTGCATTTGCTTTTTCTTAAGTAATATGTTTGTAGGCTAAAATAATATAAATCATTTCATATCGCATTGTCAGAAAGGAGACAATTAAGAAAATTGCAAAATTTAAATTCAACAGACTCTTAAGATTGCATTGATCCCTATAAGACTTGAAAATTATCAAAGTTGAAAAAATTTAACGTTTTGATATTTCAATTTATTATTAAGGCCACTGCCTTTTGAATGATGAGAAAAACATAATTTTTTAATATGTTAATTGAACATAAATACAACTATAAGACTCAATTGTGTAAAATACACTTTTATGGATTAATATTCTAAAGAGTAATCCCAAGTTTTAATGTTGGGTCAAGCGTATTGCTATTGAGCAGAGTCGATAGAGTCCATTGCATTAGCTTTTTATTAAGTAATATGTTGGTAGACTAAAATGATATAAATCATTTATATCGCATTGTCAGAAAGGAGACAATTAAGAAAATTGCAAAATTTAAATTCAACAGATTCTTAACATTACATTTATCTATATAAGACTTTAAAATTATCAAAGTTGAAAAACATCAATGTTTTGATCTTTCAATTTATTGTTAATGTCATTGCATTTTGAACGGTGAGAAATACATAATGTTTGAATGTGTTACTTGAACAAAAATACAACTCTAGGACTCAATTGTGTAAAATTCACTTTTATGGATTAATATTCTAAATAGCAATCCCAAGATTTAATGTTGGGTCAAGCGTATTGATCTTGAGCGAACTGGGGAGACTTCTTATTATGGTCCATTGCATTAACTTTTTCTTAAGTAATATGTTGGTAGACTAAAATTATATAAATCATTTATATCGCATTGTTAGAAAAGAGGCAATTAAGAAAATTGCAAAATTTATATTCAACAGATTATTAACGTTGCATTTATCTATATAAGACTTTAAAATTCTCAAAGTTGAAAAAAAGCAATGATTTGAATTTTCAATTTATTGTTAATGCCATTGCATTGTGAATGGTGAGAGAATACATAATGTTTGAATATGTTACTTGAACAAAAATACAACTAAAGGACTCAATTGTGTAGAATACACTTTTATGGATTACTATTCTAAATAGAAATCTCAAGTTTTAGTGTTGGGTCAAGCGTATTGTTCTTGAACGGACTGCGAAGACTTCTTATTAGAGTCCATTGTGTTAGCTTTCTCTAAATTAATATGTTTGCAGTCTGAAATTATATAAATCCTTCGATATCACTTTGCCGGAAAGGAGACAATTAAGAAAATTGCAAAATTTAAATTCAACAGATTCTTAACGTTGCATTTATCTATATAAGACTTTAAAATTCTCAAAGTTGAAAAAAAAGCAATGATTTGAATTTTCAATTTATTGTTAATGCCATTTCCTTGTGAATGGTGAGAAAATACATAATGTTTGAATATGTTACTTGAACAAAAATACAACTAAAGGACTCAATTGTGTAGAATACACTTTTATGGATTAATATTCTAAATAGAAATCCCAAGCTTTAGTGTTGGGTCAAGCGTATTGTTCTTGAACAAACTGCGAAGACTTCTTATTAGAATCCATTGTGTTAGCTTTCTCTAAATTAATATGTTTGCAATCTAAAATTATATAAATCCTTTGATATCACTTTGCCAGAAAGGAGAAAATTAAGAAAATTGCAAAATTCAAATTGAACAGATTCTTAACTTTGCATTTATCTATATAAGACTTTAAAATTATCAAAGTTGAAAAACAGCAATTTTTGAATTTTCAATTTATTGTTAATGTCATTGCATTTTGAAGGGTGAGAAATACATAATGTTTCAATATGTTAATTGATCAAAAATACAACTAAAGGACTCAATTGTCTAAAATAAACTTTTATGGATTAATATTCTAAATAGTAATCCCAAGCTTTAATGTTGGGTGAAGCATATTGCTCTTGAGTGGAGTTGGGATACTTTTACTAGAGTCCATTGCATTAGCTTTTTCTTAAGTAATATGTTTGTAGACCACAATTATATAATTTATATTGCATTGTCTAAAATTTAAATTCAACAGATTCCTAACATTGCATTTATCTATATAAGACTTTAAAATTATCAAAGTTGAAAAAAAGCAATGTTTTGAGTTTTCAATTTATTGCTAATGTCATTGCATTTTGAAAGGTGAGAAATACATAATGTTTGAATATGTTACTTGAACAAAAATACAACTAAAGGACTCAATTGTGTAAAATACACCTTTATGGATGAATATTCTAAATAGCAATCCCAAACTTTAATGTTGGGTCAAACGTATTGCTCTTGAGAGGAGTGGGGAGACTTGTTATTAGAGTCCATTGCATTAGCTTTTTCTCAAGTAATATGTTGGTAGAATAAAATTATAGAAATCATTTATACCGCATTGTCAGAAAAAAGACAATTAAGAAAATTGCAAAAGTTAAATTAAACAGATTCTTAACATTGCATTTATCCCTATTAGACGTGAAAATTATAAAAGTAGAAAAAATGCAAATTCTTGATTTTTCAATTTATTGTTAATGCCATGACATTTTGAATGAGGAGAAAAACATAATCTTTGAATATGTTAATTGATCAAAAATAGAACTAAAGGACTCAATTGTCTAAAATACACTTTTATGGATTAATATTCTCAATAGCAATCCCAAGTTTTAATGTTGGGTGAAGCGTATTGCACTTAAGCGATATAGGGAGACTTGTTATTAAAGTCCATTGCATTAGCTTTTTCTTAAGTAATATGTTGGTAGACCAAAATTATATAAATCATTTATATCGCATTGTCAGAAAGGAGGCAATTAAGAAAATTGCAAAATTTAAATTCAACATATTATTAACATTGCATTTATCTATATAAGACTTTAAAATTATCAAAGTTGAAAAAAAGCAATGTTTTGATTTTTCAATTTATTGTTAATGCCATTGCATTTTGAATGGTGAGAAATACATAATGTTTGAATATGTTACTTGAACAAAAATATAACTAAAGGAGTCAATTGTGTAAAATACACTTTTATGGATTAACAATTTAAATAGTAATCACAAACTTTAATGTTATGTCCAACGTATTGCTCTTGAGCGAACTAGGGAGATTTTTTATTAGAGTCCATTGCATTAGTTTTTTCTTAAGTAATATGTTTGCAGTCTAAAATTATACAAATTCTTTCATATCACATTGTTGGAAAGAGGAAAATTAAGAAAATTGCAAAATTTAAATTCAACAGATTATTAACATTGCATATATCTATATAAGACTTTAAATTTATGAAAGTTAAAAAAAAGCAATGTTTTCATTTTTCAATTTGTTGTTAATGCCATTGCATTTTGCAAGGTGAGAAATACATAATGTTTGAATCTGTTAGTTGAACAAAAATACAACTAAAGGACTCAATTGCGTAAAATACACTTTTATGGATTAATATTCTAAATAGCAATCCTAAGCTTTAATGTTGGCTCAAGCGTATCGGTCTTGTGGGGTGTGGAGAGACTTTTTATTAGAGTCCATTGGATTAGTTTTTTCTTACGTAATATGTTGGTAGACTAAAATTATATAAATCATTTATATCGCTTTGTCGAAAAGGAGACAATGAAGAAAAATGCAAAATTTAAATTCAATATATTCTTAACATTGCATTTATCAATATAAGATTTTAAAATTATCAAAGTTGAAAAAAAGCAATGTTTTGATTTTTCAATTTATTGCTAATGCCATTGTATTTTGAATGGTGAGAAATACATAAAGTTTGAATCTGTTACTTGAACAAAAATACAACTAAAAGACGCAATTGTTTAAAATACTATTTTATGGATTAATATTCTAAATAGCAATCCCAAGCTTTAGTGTTGGGTCAAGCGTATTGCTTTTGAGCGGACTGGGAAGATTTCTTATTAGAGTCCATTGAGTTAGCTTTTTTTTAAGTAATATGGTTGTTGTCTAAAATTATATAAATCCTATGATATCACACTGTTGGAAAGGAGACAATTAAGGAAATTGCAAAATTTAAATTGAATAGATTCTTAACGTTGCATTTATCTATGTAAGACTTCAAAATTATCAAAGTTGAAAAAAAGAAATGTTTTGAATTTTCAATTAATTGTTAATGCCATTGCATTTTGAATGGTGAGAAATACATAATGTTTGAATATGTTCCTTGAAGAAAAATACAACTAAAGGACTCAATTGTGTGAAATATACTTTTATGGATTAATATTCCAAAAAGCAATCCCAAGCTTTAATGTTGAGTGAAGCGTATTGCTCTTGAACGGAGTAGGGAGACTTGTTATTAGAGTCCATTGCATTAGCTTTTTCTCAAGTAATATGTTTGTAGACCAAAATTATATAAATCATTTATAACACATTGTCGGAAAGCAGATAATTAAGAAAATTGAAAAATTTAAATTGAATAGATTCCTAACATTACATTTATCTATATAAGACTTTAAACTTAACAAAGTTGAAAAAAAGCAATGTTTTGAATTTTCAATTTATTGTCAATGCCATTGCATTTTAAATGGTGAGAAATACATAATGTTTGAATGTGTTACTTGAACAAAAATACAACTAAAGGACTCAATTGTGTGAAATACACTTTTATGGATTAATATTCTAAATAGCAATCCCAAACTTTAATGTTGGGTGAAGCGTATTGCTCTTGAGCGGAGTAGGGAGACTTGTTACTAGAGTCTATTGCATTAGCTTTTCTCAAGTAATATGTTTGTAGACCAAAATTATATAAATCATTTATATCGCATTGTCAGAAAGCAGACAATTAAGAAAATTACAAAATTTAAATTGAACAGATTCTTAACATTGCATTTATCTATATAAGACTATAAAATTATCAAAGTTGAAAAAAAGCAATGTTTTGAATTTTCAATTTATTGTTAATGCCATTTCATTTTGAATGGTGAGAAATACATAATGTTTGAATGTGTTACTTGAACAAAAATACAACTAAAGGACTCAATTGTGTAAAATACACTTTTATGGATTAATATTCTAAATAGCAATCGCAAGCTTTAATGTTGGGTCAAGTGTATTGCACTTAAGCAGAGTGGGGAGAATTCTTATTAGAGTCCATTGCATTAGTTTTTTCTTAAATAATATGTTGGTAGACTAAAATTATATAAATCATTTATATCGCATTGTCAGAAAGCATGCAATTAAGAAGATTGCAAAATTTAAATTCAACATATTCTTAACGTTGCATTTATCTATACAAGATTTTAAAATTATCAATGTTGAAAAAAGCAATGTTTTGAATTTTCAATTTATTGTTAATGCCATTGCATTTTGAATGGTGAGAAATACATAATGTTTGAATATGTTAGTTGAACAAAAATACAACTAAAGGACTCAATTGTGTAAAATACACTTTTATGGATTAATATTCTAAATAGCAATCCTAAGCTTTAATGTTGGCTCAAGCGTATTGCTCTTGAGGGGATTGGGGAGACTTCTAATTAGAGTCCATTGCATTAGATCTTTCTTAAGTAATATGTTTGTAGTCTAAAATTGTATAAATCATTTCATATCTCATTGTCGGAAAGGAGACAATTAAGAAAATTGCAAACTTTAAATTCATCATATTCTTAACATTCCATTTATCCCTATAAGGCTTTAAAATTATAAACGTTGGAAAAATGTAATGTTTTGATTTTTCAATTTATTATTAATGTCATTGCATTTTGAATGGGGAGAAAAACATAATGTTTGACGATGTTAGTTGATCAAAAAATACAACTCAAGGATTCAATTGTGTAAACTACACTTTTATGGAGTAATATTCTAAATAGCAATCCTAAGCTTTAATGTTGGGTCAAAAATATTGCTCTTGAGGGGAGTTGGGAGACTTGGTATTAGAGTCCATTGCATTAGTTTTTTTTGATGTAATATGTTTGTAGTCTAAAATTATATAAATCATGTCATATCGCAATGTCAAAAAGGAGACAATTAAGAAAATTGCAAAATTTAAATTAAACAAACTCTTAACATTGTATTTATCCCTATAAGACTTTAAAATCATAAAAGTTGAAAAAATACAATGTTTTGATTTTTCAATTTATTGTTAATGTCATTGCATTTTGAATGGAGAGAAAGACATAATATTTGAATATGTTAATTGATAAAAAATACAAGTAATGGACTCAGTTGGATAAAATACATGTTTATGGATGACTATTATAAATAACAATCTCAAGCTCTAATGTTGGGTCAAGCATATTGCTCTTGAGGGGACTTGGGAGACTTCTTATTAGAGTCCATTGGATAAGTTTTTTCTTAAGTAATATGTTTGTAGTCTAAAATTATATAAATCATTCCACATTGCATTGTTGAAAAGGAGACAATTAAGAAAATTGCAAAATTTAAATTCCACAAATTCTTAACATTGCATTTATCCCTATAAGACTTCAAAATTATAAAAGTTGAAAAAATGCCATGTTTTGATTTTTCAATTTATTGTTAATGCCATTGCATTTTGAATGGAGAGAAAGATATAATATTTGAATATGTTAATTGATCAAAAATACAAGTAATGAACCCAATTGTATAAAATACATGTTTATGGATGACTATTATAAATAACAATCTCAAGCTCTAATGTTGGGTCAAGCGTATTACTCTTGAGGGTACTTGGGAGACTTCTTATTGGAGTCAATTGCATAAGCATTTTTTTAAGTATTATGTTTGTGGTTTAAAATTATATAAATCATTTCATATCGCATTGTCGGAAAGGAGACAATTAAAAAAATTGTGAAATTTCAATTCAAAAGATTCTTAACATTGAATTTATCCTTATAAGACTTCAAAATTATAAAACTTGAAAAAATGCAACGTTTTGATTTTTCAATTTATTGTTAATGTCACTGCATTTTGAATGGCGAGAAAAACATAATATTTGAATATGTTAATTGAAAAAAAATACAACTAAATGACTCATTTGTCTAAAATACACTTTTACGGATTAAATTTTTAAATAACAATCTCAAGCTTTATTGTTGAGTCAAGCATATTGCTCTTGAGGGGACTTGGGAGACTTCTTATTATAGTTTATAGCATATGCTCTTTCTTAAGTAATATGTTTATAGTGTAAAATTATATAAATCATTTCACATCACATTGTCGAAATGGAGACAATTAAGAAAATTGCAAAATTTAAATTCCACAGATTCTTAACATTGCATTTATCCCTTTAAGACATCAAAATTATAAAAGTTGAAAAAATGCAAGGTTTTGATTTCCCAATTTATTGTTAGTGCCATTGCATTTTGAGTAGAGAGAAAAACATAATATTTGAATATGTTAATTGATCATAAATACAAGTAATGGACTCAATTGTATAAAATACACTTTTATGGATTAATATTCTAAATAACAATTCCAAGCTTTAATGTTGGGTCAAGTATATTGCTCTTGAAGGGAGTGGGGAGACTTCTTATTAAAATCCATTGCATTAGCTTTTTCTTAAGTAAAAAGTTTGTAGTCTCAAATTATATAGATCATTTCATATCGCATTGTCGGAAAGGAGACAATTAAGAAAATTGTAAAATTTAAATTCAACAAATTCTTAACGTTGCATTTATCCCTATAAGACTTTAAGATTATAAAATTTGAAAACATGCAATGTTTTCATTTTTCAATTTATGGTTAATGCCTCTGCATTTTGAATGATGAGAAAAACATTTTATTTGAATATCTTAATTGAACAAAAATACAACTAAAGCACTCAATTGTGTAAAATACACTTTTATGGATTAATATTCTCAATAGCGATTCCGAGCTTTAATGTTCGATCAAGCATATTGCTCTTGAGGGGAGTGGGGAGACTTCTTATTAGAGTCCATTGCATTAACTTTTTCTTAAGTAATATGTTTGTAGACTAAAATTATATAAATCATTTCATTTCCCATTATCGGAAAGGAGACAATTAAGAAAATTGCAAAATTTAAATTCAACAGGTTCTTAACATTGCATTTATCGCTATAAGACTATAAAATTATAAAAGTTGAAAAAAATGCAGAGTTTTGATTTTTCAATTTATTGTTCATGCCATTCCATTTTGAATGGATAGAAAAACATAATATTTGAATATATTAATTGATCAAAATACAAGTAATGGACTCAATTGCATAGAATACACTTTTGTGGATTAATATTCTAAATAGCAATCCCAAGCATTAATGTTGGGTCGAGCATATTGCTCCTGAGGGGAGTGGGGAGACTTCTTTTTAGAGTCCATTGCATTAGCTTTTTCTTAAGTAATATGTTTGTAGTCTAAAATTATATAAATAATTTCATATCACATTGTCGGAAAGGAGATAATTAAGAAAATTCCAAAATTTAAATTTAACAGATTCTTAACATTGCATTTATCGCTCTAAGACTATAAAATTATAAAAGTTGAAAAAAATGCAGTGTTTTGATTTTTCAATTTATTGTTAATGCCATTCCATTTTGAATGGATAGAAAAACATAATATTTGAATATGTTAATTGATCAAAATACAAGTAATGGACTCAATTGCATAGAATACACTTTTGTGGATTAATATTCTAAATAGCAATCCCAAGCATTAATGTTGGGTCGAGCATATTGCTCCTGAGGGGAGTGGGGAGACTTCTTTTTAGAGTCCATTGCATTAGCTTTTTCTTAAGTAATATGTTTGTAGTCTAAAATTATATAAATAATTTCATATCACATTGTCGGAAAGGAGATAATTAAGAAAATTCCAAAATTTAAATTCAACAGATTCTTAACATTGCATTTATCGCTCTAAGACTAGAAAATCATAAAAGTTGAAAAAAATGCAGTGTTTTGACTTTTCAATTTATTGTTAATGTCATTCCATTTTGAATGGATAGAAAAACATAATATTTGAATATGTTAATTGATCAAAATACAAGTAATGGACTCAATTGCATAGAATACACTTTTGTGGATTAATATTCTAAATAGCAATCCCAAGCATTAATGTTGGGTCGAGCATATTGCTCCTGAGGGGAGTGGGGAGACTTCTTTTTAGAGTCCATTGCATTAGCTTTTTCCTAAGTAATATGTTTGTAGTCTAAAATTATATAAATAATTTCATATCACATTGTCGGAAAGCAGATAATTAAGAAAATTCCAAAATTTAAATTCAACAGATTCTTAACATTGCATTTATCGCTCTAAGACTATAAAATTATAAAAGTTGAAGAAAATGCAGTGTTTTGATTTTTCAATTTATTTTTAATGCCATTCCATTTTGAATGGATAGAAAAACATAATATTTGAATATGTTAATTGATCAAAATACAAGTAATGGACTCAATTGCATAGAATACACTTTTGTGGATTAATATTCTAAATAGCAATCCCAAGCATTAATGTTGGGTCGAGCATATTGCTCCTGAGGGGAGTGGGGAGACTTCTTTTTAGAGTCCATTGCATTAGCTTTTTCTTAAGTAATATGTTTGTAGTCTAAAATTATATAAATAATTTCATATCACATTGTCGGAAAGGAGATAATTAAGAAAATTCCAAAATTTAAATTCAACAGATTCTTAACATTGCATTTATCGCTCTAAGACTATAAAATTATAAAAGTTGAAATAAATGCAGTGTTTTGATTTTTCAATTTATTGTTAATGCCATTCCATTTTGAATGGATAGAAAAACATAATATTTGAATATGTTAATTGATCAAAATACAAGTAATGGACTCAATTGCATAGAATACACTTTTGTGGATTAATATTCTAAATAGCAATCCCAAGCATTAATGTTGGGTCGAGCATATTGCTCCTGAGGGGAGTGGGGAGACTTCTTTTTAGAGTCCATTGCATTAGCTTTGTCTTAAGTAATATGTTTGTAGTCTAAAATTATATAAATAATTTCCTATCACATTGTCGGAAAGGAGACAATTAAGAAAATTGCAAAATTTAAATTCAACAGATTCTTAACATTACATTTATCGCTATAAGACTATAAAATTATAAAAGTTGAAAAAAATGCAGAGTTTTGATTTTTCAATTTATTGTTAATGCCATTCCATTTGGAATGGATAGAAAAACATAATATTTGAATATGTTAATTGATCAAAATACAAGTAATGGACTCAATTGCATAGAATACACTTTTGTGGATTAATATTCTAAGTAGCAATCCTAAGCATTAATGTTGGGTCGAGCATATTGCTCCTGAGGGGAGTGGGGAGACTTCTTTTTAGAGTCCATTGCATTAGCTTTTTCTTAAGTAATATGTTTGTAGTCTAAAATTATATAAATAATTTCATATCACATTGTCGGAAAGGAGATAATTAAGAAAATTCCAAAATTTAAATTCAACAGATTCTTAACATTGCATTTATCGCTCTAAGACTAGAAAATCATAAAAGTTGAAAAAAATGCAGTGTTTTGACTTTTCAATTTATTGTTAATGTCATTCCATTTTGAATGGATAGAAAAACATAATATTTGAATATGTTAATTGATCAAAATACAAGTAATGGACTCAATTGCATAGAATACACTTTTGTGGATTAATATTCTAAATAGCAATCCCAAGCATTAATGTTGGGTCGAGCATATTGCTCCTGAGGGGAGTGGGGAGACTTCTTTTTAGAGTCCATTGCATTAGCTTTTTCCTAAGTAATATGTTTGTAGTCTAAAATTATATAAATAATTTCATATCACATTGTCGGAAAGCAGATAATTAAGAAAATTCCAAAATTTAAATTCAACAGATTCTTAACATTGCATTTATCGCTCTAAGACTATAAAATTATAAAAGTTGAAGAAAATGCAGTGTTTTGATTTTTCAATTTATTTTTAATGCCATTCCATTTTGAATGGATAGAAAAACATAATATTTGAATATGTTAATTGATCAAAATACAAGTAATGGACTCAATTGCATAGAATACACTTTTGTGGATTAATATTCTAAATAGCAATCCCAAGCATTAATGTTGGGTCGAGCATATTGCTCCTGAGGGGAGTGGGGAGACTTCTTTTTAGAGTCCATTGCATTAGCTTTTTCTTAAGTAATATGTTTGTAGTCTAAAATTATATAAATAATTTCATATCACATTGTCGGAAAGGAGATAATTAAGAAAATTCCAAAATTTAAATTCAACAGATTCTTAACATTGCATTTATCGCTCTAAGACTATAAAATTATAAAAGTTGAAATAAATGCAGTGTTTTGATTTTTCAATTTATTGTTAATGCCATTCCATTTTGAATGGATAGAAAAACATAATATTTGAATATGTTAATTGATCAAAATACAAGTAATGGACTCAATTGCATAGAATACACTTTTGTGGATTAATATTCTAAATAGCAATCCCAAGCATTAATGTTGGGTCGAGCATATTGCTCCTGAGGGGAGTGGGGAGACTTCTTTTTAGAGTCCATTGCATTAGCTTTGTCTTAAGTAATATGTTTGTAGTCTAAAATTATATAAATAATTTCCTATCACATTGTCGGAAAGGAGACAATTAAGAAAATTGCAAAATTTAAATTCAACAGATTCTTAACATTACATTTATCGCTATAAGACTATAAAATTATAAAAGTTGAAAAAAATGCAGAGTTTTGATTTTTCAATTTATTGTTAATGCCATTCCATTTGGAATGGATAGAAAAACATAATATTTGAATATGTTAATTGATCAAAATACAAGTAATGGACTCAATTGCATAGAATACACTTTTGTGGATTAATATTCTAAATAGCAATCCTAAGCATTAATGTTGGGTCGAGCATATTGCTCCTGAGGGGAGTGGGGAAACTTCTTTTTAGAGTCCATTGCATTAGCTTTTTCCTAAGTAATATGTTTGTAGTCTAAAATTATATAAATAATTTCATATCACATTGTCGGAAAGGAGATAATTAAGAAAATTCCAAAATTTAAATTCAACAGATTCTTAACATTGCATTTATCGCTCTAAGACTAGAAAATCATAAAAGTTGAAAAAAATGCAGTGTTTTGACTTTTCAATTTATTGTTAATGCCATTCCATTTTGAATGGATAGAAAAACATAATATTTGAATATGTTAATTGATCAAAATACAAGTAATGGACTCAATTGCATAGAATACACTTTTGTGGATTAATATTCTAAATAGCAATCCCAAGCATTAATGTTGGGTCGAGCATATTGCTCCTGAGGGGAGTGGGGAGACTTCTTTTTAGAGTCCATTGCATTAGCTTTTTCCTAAGTAATATGTTTGTAGTCTAAAATTATATAAATAATTTCATATCACATTGTCGGAAAGGAGATAATTAAGAAAATTCCAAAATTTAAATTCAACAGATTCTTAACATTGCATTTATCGCTATAAGACTATAAAATTATAAAAGTTGAAAAAAATGCAGTGTTTTGATTTTTCAATTTATTGTTAATGCCATTCCATTTTGAATGGATAGAAAAACATAATATTTGAATATGTTAATTGATCAAAATACAAGTAATGGACTCAATTGCATAGAATACACTTTTGTGGATTAATATTCTAAATAGCAATCCTAAGCATTAATGTTGGGTCGAGCATATTGCTCTTGAGGGGAGTGGGGAAACTTCTTTTTAGAGTCCATTGCATTAGCTTTTTCTTAAGTAATATGTTTGTAGTCTAAAATTATATAAATAATTTCATATCACATTGTCGGAAAGGAGATAATTAAGAAAATTCCAAAATTTAAATTCAACAGATTCTTAACATTGCATTTATCGCTATAAGACTATAAAATTATAAAAGTTGAAAAAAATGCAGTGTTTTGATTTTTCAATTTATTGTTAATGCCATTCCATTTTGAATGGATAGAAAAACATAATATTTGAATATGTTAATTGATCAAAATACAAGTAATGGACTCAATTGCATAGAATACACTTTTGTGGATTAATATTCTAAATAGCAATCCCAAGCATTAATGTTGGGTCGAGCATATTGCTCCTGAGGGGAGTGGGGAGACTTCTTTTTAGAGTCCATTGCATTAGCTTTTTCCTAAGTAATATGTTTGTAGTCTAAAATTATATAAATAATTTCATATCACATTGTCGGAAAGGAGATAATTAAGAAAATTCCAAAATTTAAATTCAACAGATTCTTAACATTGCATTTATCGCTCTAAGACTAGAAAATCATAAAAGTTGAAAAAAATGCAGTGTTTTGACTTTTCAATTTATTGTTAATGCCATTCCATTTTGAATGGATAGAAAAACATAATATTTGAATATGTTAATTGATCAAAATACAAGTAATGGACTCAATTGCATAGAATACACTTTTGTGGATTAATATTCTAAATAGCAATCCCAAGCATTAATGTTGGGTCGAGCATATTGCTCCTGAGGGGAGTGGGGAGACTTCTTTTTAGAGTCCATTGCATTAGCTTTTTCCTAAGTAATATGTTTGTAGTCTAAAATTATATAAATAATTTCATATCACATTGTCGGAAAGGAGATAATTAAGAAAATTCCAAAATTTAAATTCAACAGATTCTTAACATTGCATTTATCGCTATAAGACTATAAAATTATAAAAGTTGAAAAAAATGCAGTGTTTTGATTTTTCAATTTATTGTTAATGCCATTCCATTTTGAATGGATAGAAAAACATAATATTTGAATATGTTAATTGATCAAAATACAAGTAATGGACTCAATTGCATAGAATACACTTTTGTGGATTAATATTCTAAATAGCAATCCTAAGCATTAATGTTGGGTCGAGCATATTGCTCTTGAGGGGAGTGGGGAAACTTCTTTTTAGAGTCCATTGCATTAGCTTTTTCTTAAGTAATATGTTTGTAGTCTAAAATTATATAAATAATTTCATATCACATTGTCGGAAAGGAGATAATTAAGAAAATTCCAAAATTTAAATTCAACAGATTCTTAACATTGCATTTATCGCTATAAGACTATAAAATTATAAAAGTTGAAAAAAATGCAGTGTTTTGATTTTTCAATTTATTGTTAATGCCATTCCATTTTGAATGGATAGAAAAACATAATATTTGAATATGTTAATTGATCAAAATACAAGTAATGGACTCAATTGCATAGAATACACTTTTGTGGATTAATATTCTAAATAGCAATCCCAAGCATTAATGTTGGGTCGAGCATATTGCTCCTGAGGGGAGTGGGGAGACTTCTTTTTAGAGTCCATTGCATTAGCTTTTTCCTAAGTAATATGTTTGTAGTCTAAAATTATATAAATAATTTCATATCACATTGTCGGAAAGGAGATAATTAAGAAAATTCCAAAATTTAAATTCAACAGATTCTTAACATTGCATTTATCGCTCTAAGACTAGAAAATCATAAAAGTTGAAAAAAATGCAGTGTTTTGACTTTTCAATTTATTGTTAATGCCATTCCATTTTGAATGGATAGAAAAACATAATATTTGAATATGTTAATTGATCAAAATACAAGTAATGGACTCAATTGCATAGAATACACTTTTGTGGATTAATATTCTAAATAGCAATCCCAAGCATTAATGTTGGGTCGAGCATATTGCTCCTGAGGGGAGTGGGGAGACTTCTTTTTAGAGTCCATTGCATTAGCTTTTTCCTAAGTAATATGTTTGTAGTCTAAAATTATATAAATAATTTCATATCACATTGTCGGAAAGGAGACAATTAAGAAAATTCCAAAATTTAAATTCAACAGATTCTTAACATTGCATTTATCGCTCTAAGACTATAAAATTATAAAAGTTGAAAAAAATGCAGTATTTTGATTTTTCAATTTATTTTTAATGCCATTCCATTTTGAATGGATAGAAAAACATAATATTTGAATATGTTAATTGATCAAAATACAAGTAATGGACTCAATTGCATAGAATACACTTTTGTGGATTAATATTCTAAATAGCAATCCGAAGCATTAATGTTGGGTCGAGCATATTGCTCCTGAGGGGAGTGGGGAGACTTCTTTTTAGAGTCCATTACATTAGCTTTTTCTTAAGTAATATGTTTGTAGTCTAAAATTATATAAATAATTTCATATCACATTGTCAGAAAGGAGATAATTAAGAAAATTCCAAAATTTAAATTCAACAGATTCTTAACATTGCATTTATCGCTATAAGACTATAAAATTATAAAAGTTGAAAAAAATGCAGTGTTTTGACTTTTCAATTTATTGTTAATGCCATTCCATTTTGAATGGATAGAAAAACATAATATTTGAATATGTTAATTGATCAAAATACAAGTAATGGACTCAATTGCATAGAATACACTTTTGTGGATTAATATTCTAAATAGCAATCCCAAGCATTAATGTTGGGTCGAGCATATTGCTCCTGAGGGGAGTGGGGAGACTTCTTTTTAGAGTCCATTGCATTAGCTTTTTCCTAAGTAATATGTTTGTAGTCTAAAATTATATAAATAATTTCATATCACATTGTCGGAAAGGAGATAATTAAGAAAATTCCAAAATTTAAATTCAACAGATTCTTAATATTGCATTTATCGCTCTAAGACTAGAAAATCATAAAAGTTGAAAAAAATGCAGTGTTTTGACTTTTCAATTTATTGTTAATGCCATTCCATTTTGAATGGATAGAAAAACATAATATTTGAATATGTTAATTGATCAAAATACAAGTAATGGACTCAATTGCATAGAATACACTTTTGTGGATTAATATTCTAAATATCAATCCCAAGCATTAATGTTGGGTCGAGCATATTGCTCCTGAGGGGAGTGGGGAGACTTCCTTTTAGAGTCCATTGCATTAGCTTTTTCTTAAGTAATATTTTTGTAGTGTAAAATTATATAAGTCAT
Source organism: Bruguiera gymnorhiza (assembly GCA_020883675.1). Classification (NCBI taxonomy): domain Eukaryota; kingdom Viridiplantae; phylum Streptophyta; class Magnoliopsida; order Malpighiales; family Rhizophoraceae; genus Bruguiera; species Bruguiera gymnorhiza. The sequence goes on along the minus strand of JAIRCJ010000256.1, from coordinate 456,214 downwards.
TTCATATCGCATTGCTAGAAAGAAGACAATTGAGAAAATTGCAAAAGTTAAATTCAATAGATTCTTCGCATTGCATTTATCCCTATAGGACTTTAAAATTATAAATGTTGAAAAAATGCAATGTTTTGATTCAATTTATTGTTAATGCCACTGCATTTTCATTGGTGAGAAAAAAGATAATATTTGAATATGTGAATTGAATAAAATACAACTAAAGGACTCACTTGTGGAAAATACACTTTTATGGCCTAATATTCTAAATAGCAATGCCATGCTTTAATGTTGGGTCAAGCATATTGCTCTTGAGGGGAGTGGGGAGAATTCTTATTAAAGTCCATTGCATTAGCTTTTTCTTAAGTAATATGTTTGTGGTCTAAAATTATATAAGTCATTTCATATTGCATTGCCAGAAAGGAGAGAATTGAGAAAATTGCAAAATTTAAATTCAATAGATTCTTAATATTGCATTTATCCCTATAAGACTTTAAAATTATAAATGTTGAAAAAAATGCAATGTTTTGATTTTCAATTTATTGTTAATGTCATTCATTTTGAATGAGGAGAAAACCATAATGTTTGAATATGTTAATTGATCAACAATAGAAGTAATGGACTTAATTGTATAAAATACACGTTTATGGATGACTATTATAAACATCAATCCTAAGCTTTAATGGTGGGTCAAGCATATTGCACTTGAAAGGAGTGGGGAGACTTCTTATTATAATACATTGCTTTAGCTTTTTCCTAAGTAATATGTTTGTAGACTAAAATTGTATTAATCATTTCATATCGCATTAACGAAAAGGAGACAATTAAGGAAATTGCAAAATTTAAATTCAACAGATTCTTAACTTTGCATTTGTCTCAATAAGACTTTAAAATTATCAAAATTGAAAAAATGCAATATTTTGATTTTTCAATTTATTGTTAATGCCACTGCATTTTCATTGGTGAGAAAAACATAATATTTGAATATGTGAATTGAACAAAAATACAACTAAAGGGCTCATTTGTGAAAAATACCCTTATATGGATTAATATTCTAAATAGCAATCGTAAGCTTTAATGTTGGGTCAAAAATATTGCTCTTGATGGGAATAGGGAGACTTCTTATTAAAGTCCATTGCATTAGTTTTTCTAAATTAATATGTTTGGAGTCTAAAATTATATAAATCATTTCATATCGCCTTGTTGGAAAGGAGACAATTAAGAAAATTGAAAAATTTAAATTCAACAGATTCTTGACATTGCATTTATCCTTATAAGGCTTTAAAATTATAAATGCTGAAAAAATGCAATGTTTTGGTTTTCCAATTTATTGTTAATGCCACTGTATTTTGAATGGTGTGAAAAACATAATATTTGAATATGTTGGACTCAATTGTGTAAGATACACTTTTATGGATTAATATTCTAAATAGCAAATCGAAAGTTTAATGTTGGGTCAAGCATACTGCTCTTAGGGGGACTAGGGAGACTTCTTATTAGAGTCCATTGCATTAGCTTTTTCTTAAGTAACATGTTTGTAGCCTAAAATTATATAAATCATTTCATATCACATTGTAGGAAAGGAGACAATTAAGAAAATTGAAAATTTTAAATTCAACAGATTCTTAACATTGCATTTATCCTTATAAAATTTTAAAATTATAAATGTTGAAAAATTGCAATGTTTTGATTTTTCAATTTATCATTAATGCAATTGCATTTTGAATTGAGAGAACAACATAGGGTTTGAATATGTTAATTTACCAAAAATACAAGTAATGGACTCAATTGTATAAGATACACGTTTGTGGATGACTATTATAAATAGGAATCCCAAGTTTTAAGGTTGGGTTAAGCATATTGCTCTTGAAGGGACTGGGGTGACTTCTTATTAGAGTCCATTGCATTAGCTTTTTCTTAAGTAATATGATTGTAGACTAAAATTATATAAATCCTTTCATATCGTGTCGTCTGAAAGGAGACAATTAAGAACATTGCAAAATTTAAATTCAATAGATTCTTAACATTGCATGTATCCCTATAAGACTTTAAAATTCTAAAAGATGAAAAAATGCAATGTTTTCATTTCTCAGTTTATGTTAATGCCACTACATTTTGAATGGTGAGAAAAACATAATGTTTGAATATGTTAATTGATCAAAAATACAAGTAATGGACTCAATTGTATAAAATACACATTTATGGATGACTATTATAAATAGCAATCCCAAGCTTTAATGTTAGGTTAAGTGTATTGCTCTTGAGGGGACTTGGGAGTGTTCTTATTAGAGTTCATTGCATTAGCTTTTTCTTAAGTAATATATTTGCAGTCTAAAATTATATAAATCATTTCTTATCGCATTGTCAGAAAGGAGACAATTAAGAAACTTGCAAAATTGAAATTCAACAGATTGTTAACATTGCATTTATCCCTATAAGACTTTAAAATTATAAATGTTGAAAAAATGCAATATTTTGATTTTTCAATTTATTGTGAATGTCATTGCATTTTGAATGGGGAGAAAAACATAATGTTTGAATATGTTAATGGATCAAGAATACAAGTAATGGACTCAATTGTATAAAATACACGTTAATGGATGACCATTAAAAATAGGAATCCCAAGCTTTAAGGTTGGGTCAAGTGTCTTCCTCTTGAGGGGACTGGGGTGACTTCTTATTAGAGTCCATTGCATTAATTTTTTCTTAAGTAATATGCTTGCAATCTAAAATTATATAAATCATTTAATATCGCATTGTTGGAAAGGAGACAATTAAGAAAAATACAAAATTTAAATTCAACAACTTCTTAACATTGCATTTAAAATTATCAAAGTTGAAAACATGCAATGTTTTGATTTTTCAATTTATTGTTAATGCCACTGCATTCTCATTGGTGAGAAAAACATAATATTTCAATCTGTTGCTTGCACAAAAATACAACTAAAGGACTCAATTGTGTAAAATACACTTTTATGGATTAATATTCTAAATAGCAATCCCAAGCTTTAATGCCGTGTCAAGCACATGGCTCTTGAAGGGAGTGGGGAGACTTCTTATTAGAGCCCTTTGCATTAGCTTTTTCTTAGGTAATATGTTTGTAGTATAAAATTATATAAATCATTTCATATCACATTGTCAGAAAGGAGACAATTAAGAAAATTGAAAAAATTTAAATTCAACAAATTCTTTACATTGCATTTATCCCTATAAGACTTCAAAATTATAAATGTTGAAAAAATGCAATGTTTTGATTTTTCAATTTATTGTTAATGCCATTGCATTTTGAATGGAGAGAAAAACATTATATTTGAATATGTTAATTGATAAAAAAAAAAAACAAGTAATGAACTTAATTGCATTAAATACACATTTATGGATTAATATTCTAAATAGCAATCCGAAGCTTCAATGTTGGGTCAAGCCTATTGCTCTTGAAGGGAGTAGCGAGACTTCTTGTTAGAGTCCATTGCATTAGCTTTTTCTTAGGTAATATGTTTGTAGTCTAAAATTATATAAATCATTTCATATCGCATTGTTGGAAAGGAGACAATTAAGAAAATTGAAAAAATTTAAATTCAACAAATTCTTTACATTGCATTTATCCCTATAAGACTTCAAAATTATAAATGTTGAAAAAATGCAATGTTTTGATTTTTCAATTTATTGTTAATGCCATTGCATTTTGAATGGAGAGAAAAACATAATATTTGAATATGTTAATTGATAAAAAAAAAACAAGTAATGGACTCAATTATGTAAAATACACTTTTATGGATTAAAATTCCAAACAGCTATCCCAAACTTTAATGTTGGGTCAAGCATATTGCTCTTGAGGGGAGTATGGAGACTTCTTATTAGAGTGCATTGCATTAGTTTTTCTTAAGTAATATGCTTGTAGTTTGAAATTATATAAATCATTTCATATCGCATTGTCGAAAAGGAGACAATTAAAAAAATTGAAAAATTTAAGTTCAACGGATTCTTAACATTGCATTTAACCGTAGAAGACTTTAAAATGATAAATGTTGAAAAAATGCAATGTTTTGATTTTTCAATTTATTGTTAATGTCATTGCATTTTGAATAGAGAGAACAATATAATGTTTGAATATGTTAATTGATCAAAATTACAAGTAATGGACACAATTGTATAAAATAGACGTTTATGGATGTCAATTATAAATAGTAATCCCAAGCTTTAATGTTGAGTTAAGTGTATGGCTCTTGAGGGGATTGGGGTGACTTTTTATTAGAGTCCATTACATTAGTTTTTTCTAAGTAATATGTTTGTAGAGTAAAATTGTATAAATCCTTTATATCACATTGTCGGAAACGAGGCAATTGAGAAAATTGCAAAATTTAAATTCAATAGATTCTTAGCATTGCATTTATCTCTATAGGACTTTAAATTTATAAATGTTGACAAAATCCAATGTTTTGATTCAATTTATTGTTAATGCCACTGCATTTTCATTGGTGAGAAAAAGATAATATTTGAATATGTGAATTGAACAAAATACAACTAAAGGACTCACTTGTGAAAAATACACTTTTATGGCCTAATATTCTAAATAGCAATCCCAAGCTTTAATGTTGGGTGAAGCATATTGCTCTTGAAAGGAGTGGGGAGACTTCTTATTAAAATTCATTCCATTAGCTTTTTCCTAAGTAATATGTATGTATACTAAAATTATATAAATCATTTGATATTGCATTGTCGCAAAGGAGACAATTAAGAAAATTATAAAATTTAAATTTAACTGATTATTAACAATGCACAAATCCCTATAAGTCTTTAAAATTCTAAAAGCTGAAACAATGAATGTTTTGATTTTTCAATTTATTGTTAATGCCACTCCATTTTGAATGGTGAGAAAAAGATAACATTTGAATATGTTAATTGAACAAAAATACAATTAATGGACTCAATTGTATAAAATACATTTTAGTAGATGAATATTATAAATAGCAATGCTAAGCTTTAACATTGGGTCAAGCATATTGCTCTTGAGGCGTGTAGGGAAACTTCTTTTTATAGTCTATTGCATTTGCTTTTTCTTAAGTAATATGTTTGTAGATTCAAATTACGTAAACCATTTCAACTTGCATTGTGGCAAAGGAGGCAATGAAAAAAATTACAAAATTTAAATTCAACTAATTATTAACAATACATTGATCCCTATAAGTGTTAAAAAGTCTCAAAGTTGGAAAAATACAATATTTTGATTTTCCAATTTATTGTTAATGCCATTGCATTTTGAATGGTGAGAAAAACATAATATTTGAATATGTTAATTGAACAAAAATACAATTAATGGGCTCAATTGGATAAAATACCCTTTAGGGGATGAATATTATAAATAACAATGCTAAGCTTTAATATTGAGTGAGGCATATTGCTCTTGAGGAGACAATTAATAAAATTACAAAATCTACATTCAACTAATTATTAATAATAAATTAACCCCTATAAGTCTTTAAAATTCTAAAAGTTGAAAAAATGGAATGTTTTGATTTTTCAATTTATTGTTAATGCCCTTGCATTTTGAATAGTGAGAAAAACATAATATTTGAATATGTTAATTGAAAAAGAAAATACAAATAATGGACTCAATTGTATAAAATACACTTTGATGGATGAATATTATAAATAGCAATGCTAAACTTTAATGTTGGGTCAAGCATATTAATCTTAAGGGGAGTGTGGAAACGTCTTATTAGAGTCCATTTTATTAGCTTTTTCTTAAGTAATATGTTTGTAGACTAAAATTATATAAATCATTTCATATCGTATTGTCGTAAAGGAGACAAGTAAGAAAATTACAAAATTTAAATTCAACTGATTATTAATAATGCATAAATAGTCTTTAAAATTTCCAAAGTTGAAAAATGCAATGTTTTGATTTTTCAATTTATTGTTAATGCCATTGCATTTTGAATGGTGAGACAACCATATATTTGAATATGTTAACTGAAAAAAAAAAAAAAGTAATGGACTCAATTATATAAAATACACTTTTGGGCATGAATATTATAAATAACAAGTCTAAACTTTAATGTTGAGTCAAGCATATTGCTCTTGAGGGAAGTGGCAAGTCCATTGCATTTGCTTTTTTTTTTTTTAAGTAATATAGTTGTAGACTCCAATTATATTAATCATTTGAACTTGCATTGTGGCAAAGGAGGCAATTACAAAATTTAAATTCAACCGATTATTAATAATGCATAAATCTTTATAAGTCTTTAAAATTCCAAAAGAATAAAAAATACAATGTTTTGATTTTTCAATTTATTGTTAATGCCACTGCATTTTGAATGGTGAGAAAAACGTAATATTTGAATATGTTAATTGAACAAAAAAACAAGTTATGGACTCAATTGGATAAAATACACTTTAGGGGATGAATATTATAAATAGCAATGGTAAGCTTTAATGTTGAGTGAGGCATATTGCTCTTGAGGAGACAATTAATAAAATTACAAAATCAAAATTCAAATGATTATTAACAATAAATTAACCCTTACAAGTCTTTAAAATTCTAAAAGTTGAAAAAATGGAATGTTTTAATTTTTCAATTTATTGTTAATGCCATTGCATTTTGAATGGTGAGAAAAATATAATATTTGAATATGTTAATTGAACAAAAATACAAGTCATGGACTCAATTGGATAAAATATACCTTAGTGGATGAAAATTAGAAAAAGCAATCCTCAACTTTAATGCTGGGTCAAGCATATTGCTCTTGAGGGGAGTGGCAAAACTTCTTATTATATAGTCCACTGCATTTGCTTTTTCTTAAGTAATATGTTTGTAGACTAAAATTATATAAACCATTTCAACCTATATTGTGGCTATGGAAGCAATTAAAAAAGTTACAAAATTTAAATTCAACTATTTATTAACAATACATAAATCACTATAAGCCTTTAAAATTCTACAAATTGAATAAGTGCAATGTTTTGATTTTTCAATTTATTGCTAATGTCACTGCATTTTGAATGGTGAGAAAAACATAATATTTGAATATGTTAATTGACGAAAAATATAAGTGATGGACTGATTATTAATAATGCGTAAATCCCTATAAGTCTTTAAAATTCCAAAAGTTGAAAAAATGCAATGGTTTAAATTTTCAATATATTGTTAATGCCACTGCATTTTAAATGGTGAGAAAAACATAATATTTGAATATGTTAATTGAACAAAAATACAAGTAATGGACTCAATTGTAGAAAATACACTTTAATGGATGAATACTATAAATAGCAATGCTAAGCTTTAATGTTGGGTCAAGCATATTGCATTTAATGTTTAGTAAAGCGTACTACTTTTGAGGGAAGTGCGGAGACTTCGTATTTGAGTCCATTCCATTAGCCTTTTCTTAAGTAATATGTTTGGAGACTAAAATTTTATAAATCATTTCATATCGTATTGTGAAAATAAAGAAAATTGTAAAATTTAAATTCAACAGATTCTTAACATTGCATTTATCTCGATAAAACTTTAAAATTATCAAAGTTGAAAAAATGGAATGTTTTGATTTTTCAATTTATTGTTAATGCCATTGCATTTTGAACGGTGAGAAAAACATAATATTTGAATATGTTAATTGAACAAAAATATAACTAAAGGACTCAATTGTGTAAAATACAGTTTTATGGATTATTATTCTAAATAGCAATCCCAAGCTTTATTGTTGGGTCAAACATATTGCACTTGAGGGAAGTGGGAAGGCATCTTATTAAAGTCCATTGCATTAGCTTTTTCTTAAGTAATATGTTTGTAGACTAAAATTATATCAATCATTTCATATCGCATTGTTGGAAAGAAGACAATGAAAAAAATTGCAAAATTTAAATTCAACAGATTCTTAACATTGGATTTATGCTTATAAGATTTTAAAATTATCAAAGTTGAAAAAAATGCAATATTTCGATTTTTCAATTTATTGTTAATGTCACTGCATTTTGAATGGTGAGAAAAACATAATATTTGAATATGTGAATTCAACAAAAATACAACTAAAAGACTCAATTGTGTAAAATACGCTTTTATGGATTAATATTCTAAATAGCAATATCAAGCTTTATTGTTGGGTCAAGCATATTGCTCTTGAGGGAAGTGGGGAGGCATCTTATTAAAGTCCATTGCATTAGTTTTTTCTTATGTAATATGTTTTCGACTAAAATTATATAAATCATTTCATATCGCATTGTCGGAAAGGAGACAATTAAGAAGATTGCAAAATTTAAATTCAACATATTGTTAACATTGAATTTATCCCTATGAGACTTTAAAATTATAAACGTTCAAAAAATGCAATGTTTTGAGTTTTCAATTTATTGTTAATGCCATTGCACTTTGAATGGAGATGAAAACATAATATTTGAATATGTTAATTGATCAAAAATACAAGTATTAGACTCAATTGTATAAAATACACATTTATGGATGACTATTATAAATAGCAATCCCAAGCTTTAATGTTGGGTCAAGCGTATTGCCCTCGAGGGGAGTGGAAAGACTTCTTATTAGAGTCCATTGCATTACCTTTTTCTTAAGTAATATGTTTGTAGACTAAAATTATATAAATCATTTCATATCGAACTTTCGAAAAGGAGATAATTAAAAAAAATTGAAAATTTCAATTTAATAGATTCTTAATATTGTATTTATCCCTATAAGACTTTAAAATTGTCAAAGTTGAGAAAATGTAATGTTTTGATTTTTCAATTTATTGGTAATGTCACTGCATTTTCAATGGTGAGAAAAACATAATATTTGAATATGTTAATTGAGCAAAAATACAAGTAATGAACTCAATTGTATAAAATACACGTTTATGGATGACTATTATAAATAGAAATCCTACGCTTTAATGTTGGGTCAAGCATATTACTCTTAAAGGGAGTGGTGAGACTTCTTGTTAGTGTCCATTGTCGTAGCTTTTTCCTAAGTAATATGTTTGTAGACTAAAATTATATAAACCATTTCATATTGCATTGTTGGAAATGAGACAATTAAGAAAATTGTAAAATCTAAATTCAACAGATACTTAACAATGCATTTATCCCTATAAGACTTTAAAATTATAAAAGTTGAAAAATGCCAATGTTTTGATTTATCAAATTATTGCTAATGCCATTGCATTTTGAATGGGAAGAAAAATATAATATTTGAATATGTTAATTGATCAAAAATACAAGAAATTGACTCAACTGTATAAAATACACGTTTATGGATGACTATTATAAATAGCAATTCTAAGCTTTAATGTTGAATCATGCGTATTGCTCTTGAAGGGAGTGGGGAGACTTCTTATTAGTGTCTATTGCATTAGTTTTTTCTTAAGTAATATGTTTGTAGACTTAAATTATATAAACCATTTCATATCGTGTCGTCAAAAAGGAGACAATTAAGAAAATTGGAAAATTTAAATTTAAAAGATTCCTAACATTGTATTTATTCCTATATGACTTTAAAATTATCAGAGTTGAAAAAATGCAATGTTTTTATTTTTCAACTTCTCGTTAATGCCACTGCATTTTGAACAGTGAGAAAAACATAATATTTCAATATGTTGATTAAACAAAAAGAAAAAAACATAATATTTCAATATGCTGATTAAACAAAAATACAACTAGAGGACTCAATTGTGTAAAATACACTTTTATGGATTAATATTCTAAACAGCAATCGCACGTTGTAATCTTGGGTCAAGCTTATTGCCCTTGAGGGGAGTGGGGAGACTTCCTATTAGAGTCGATTGCATTAGCTTTTTCTTAAGTAATACGTTTGTAGTCTAAAATTATATAAATCCTTTCATATCGCATTAGCAAAATGGAGACAATTACGAAAATTGCAAAATTTAAATTCAACAGATTCTTAACATTACATTTATCCCTATAAGACTTTAAAATTATAAAAGTTGAAAAAATGCAATCTTTTGATTTTTCAATTTATTGTTAATACCTGTGCATTTGGAATATTGAGAAAATATAATATTTGAAAATGTTAATTGAAAAAAAATTACAAGTAATGGACTCAATTGTATAAAATATACATTTATGGATGACTATTATAAATAGCAATCCTAAGCTTTAATTTTGGGTCAAGCGGATCACTATTGAGTGGAGTGGGGAGACTTCTTTTTAGAGTCCATTGCATTAGCTTTTTCTTTGTCAAAAAGGTGACAATAGAGAAAATTGCAAAATTTAAATTCAATAAATTCTTAACATTGCATTTATCCCTATAAGACTTTAAAATTATAAAAGTTGAAAAAATGCAATGTTTTGATTTTTCAATTTTTTGTTAATGCCATTACATCTTGAATGGAGAGAAAAACATAATATTTGAATATGTTAACCGATGAAAAATACAAATAGTGGACTCAATTCTATAAAATACACGTTTATGGATGACTATTATAAATAGCAATCCTAAGCTTTAATGTTGGGTCAAGCGTATTGCTCTTGAGGGGAGTGGGAAGACTTCTTATTAGAGTCCATTGCATTACCTTTTCTTATGTAATATGTTTGTAGACTAAAATTATATAAATCATTTCATATCGCATTGTTGGAAACATGACAATTAAGAAAATTGAAAAATCTAAATTCAACAAATACTTAACATTGCATTTATCCCTATAAGACTTTAAAATTATAAAAGTTGAAAAAATGCAATGTTTTGATTTATCAATTTATTGTTAATGCCATTGCATTTTGAATGGGGAGAAAAACATAATATTTCAATATGTTAATTGATCAAAAATACAAGTAATGAACTCAATTGTATAAAATACATGTTTATGGATGACTATTATAAATAGCAATCGTAAGCTATAATGTTGTATCATGTGTATTGCTCTTGAGGGGAGTGGGGAGACTGCTTATTAGTGTCCATTTCATTAGCTTTTTCTTAAGTAATATGTTTGTAGATTTAAATTATATAAACCATTTCATATCGCCACGGCGAAAAAGAGACAATTAAGAAAATTGGAAAATTTAAATTGAAAAGATTTTTAACATTGCATTTATCCTTATAAGAATGAAGATTATATAAATCCTTTCATATCACATTGTTAGAATGGAGACAATTCAGAAAATTGCAAAATTGAAATTCGGCAAATTCTTAAGATTGCATTTATCTCTATACGACTTTAAAATTATAAAAGTTGAAACAATGCAATGTTTTGATTTTTCAATTTATTGTTAATGCCATTGCATTTTGAATGGAGAGAAAAACATACTATTTGAAAATGTTAATTGAACAAAAATACGACTAAAGGAGTCTATTGTGTAAAATACACTTTTTTGGATTAAAATTATAAATAGCAATCTCAAGTTTTAATGTTGGGTCATGCATATTGCACTTGAAGGGAGTGGGGAGACTTCTTATTAAAGTCCAATGCATTAGCTTTTTCTTAAGTAATATGTTTATAGACTTAAATTATATAAATCCTTTCTTATCACACCATCGGAAAGGGGACAATTAAGAGCATTGCAAAATTTAAATTCAACAGATTCTTAAAATTGCATTTATCCCTATAAGACTTTAAAATTATAAAAGTTGAAGAAATGCAGTGTTTTGATTTTTCAATTTTTTGTCAATGCCAATGCATTGTGAATGGAGAGAAAAACATACTATTTGAATATGTTAATTGATCAAAAATAGAAGTAATGGACTCAATTGTATAAAATAGACGTCTATGGATGACTATTATAAATAGCAATCCTAAGCTTTAATGTTGGGTCATGCGTATTGCTCTTGAAGGGAGTGGGGAGACTTTTTATTAGTGTTCATTGCTTTAGCTTTTTCCTACATGATATGTTTGTAGACTAAAATTATACATATCATTTCATATCACATTGTCAAAAATGAGACAATTAAGAAAATTGCAAAATCTAAATTCAACAGATGTTTGACATTGCATTTATCCCTATAAGACTTTAAAATTATAAAATTTGAAAAAATGCAATGTTTTGATTTATTTATTTTTTGTTAATGCCATTGCATTTTGAATGGGGAGAAAATCATAATATTTGGATATGTTAATTGATGAAAAAAACAAGTAATTGACTCAATTGTATAAAATATATGTTTATGGATGACAATTATAAATAGAAATCGCAAGCTTTAATGTTGCGTCAAGCGTATTGCTCTTGAGGGGAGTGGGAAGACTTCTTTTTAGAGTCCATTGCATTAGCTTTTTCTTAAGCTATATCTTTGTAGACTAAAATTAAATAAATCCTTTCATATTGCATTGTCATAATGGAGACAATTAAGAAAATTTCAAAATTTAAATGTAAAAGATTCTTAACATTGCATTTATCCTTATAAGACTTTAAAATTATCAAAGTCGAAAAAATGCAATGTTTTGATTTATCAATTTATTGTTAATGCCACTGCATTTTGAACGGTGTGAAAATCAAGCTTTATGGATTAATATTCTAAATAAAAATCCCAAGCTTTAAAGTTGGATCAAGCTTATTGCTTTTAAGGGAAGTGGGAAGACTTCTTATTAGAGTCCATTGCATTAGTTTTTTCTTAAGTAGTATGTTTGTAGACTAAAATTATGTAAATTGTTTCATACTGCATAGTCGAAAAGGAGACAATTAAGAACATTGCAAAATTTAAATTCAACAGGTTCTTAACATTGCATTTATCCCTATAAGACTTTAAAATTATAAAAGTTGAAAAAATGCAATGCTTTGATTTTTCAATTTATTGTTAATGTCATTGCATTTTGAATGGAGAGAAAAACATAATATTTGAATATGTTAATGGAACAAAAATACAACTAAAGGACCCAATTGTGTAAAATACACTTTTATGGATTAATATTCTAAATAGCAATCCCAAGTTTTAATGTTGGGTTGCTTTTAAGGGGAGTGGGGAGACTTCTTATTAGAGTCCATTGCATTAGCTTTTTCTCAAGTAATATGTTTGTAGACTAAAATTATATAAATCCTTTCATATTGCATTGTCAGAAAGGACACAATTAAGAAAATTGCAAAATTTAAACTCAACAAATTCTTAACATTGCATTTATCCTAATAAGACTTTAAAATTATAAAAGTTAAAAAAATGCAATGTTTCTAGTTTTTAATTTATTGTTAATGCCATTGCATTTTGAATGGAGGGAAAAATATAATATTTGAATATGTTAATTGGTCAAAAATACAAGTAATGGACTCAATTGTATAAAATACACGTGTATGGATGACTATTATAAATAGCAATCCCAAGCTTTAATGTTGGGTCAAGTGTCTTGCTTTTGAGGGGAGTGGGGAGACTTTTTTTTTAGTCCATTGCATTATCCTTTTCTTAACTAATATCTTTGTAGACTAAAATTATATAAATCATTTCATACTGTATTGTCAGAAAGGAAACAATTAAGAAAATTGCAAAATTTAAATTCAATAGATTCCTAACATTGCATTTATCCCAATAAGACTTTAAAATTATAAAAGTTGAAAAAATGCAATGTTTCGATTTTTTAATTTATTGTTAATGACATTCCATTTTGAATGGGGAGAAAAACATAATATTTGAATTTGTTAATTCGTCAAAAATACAAGGAATGGACTCAATTGTATAAAATACATGTGTATGGATGACTATTATAAATAGCAATCCCGAGCTTTAATGTTGGATCAAGCATATTGCTCCTGAAGGGAATAGGGAGACTTCTTTTTAGAGTCCATTGCATTAGCTTTTTCTTAACTAATATGTTTATAGACAAAAATTATATAAATCATTTCTTGTTGCATTGTCGGAAAGGAGATAATTAAGAAAATTGCAAAATTTAAATTCAACAGATTCTTAACATTAAATTTAACACTACAAGTCTTTAAAATTATAAAAGTTGAAAAAATGCAATGTTTCAATTTCTCAATTTATTGTTAATGTTGTTGCATTTTGAATGGAGAGGAAAACATAATATTTGAATATGTTAATTGATCAAAAATACAAGTAATTGACTCAATTGAATAAACTACACGTTTATGGATGACAATTATAAATAACAATCCCAAGCTTTAATGTTGGGTCAAGCGTATTGCTCTTGAGGGGAGTAGGGAGACTTCTTATTAGAGCCCATTGCATTAGCTTTTTCTTAAGTAATATGTTTGTAGACTAAAACTTTATAAATCATTTCATATCACACTTTCGAAAAGGAGACATGTAAGAAAATTGCAAAACTTAAATCGTATAGATTCTTAACATTGGATTTATCCCTATATGACTTTAAAATTATCAAAGCTGAAAAAATGTAATATTTTGATTTTTCAATTTATTGTTAATGCCAGTCCATTTTGAATGGAGAGAAAAACATAATATTTTAATATGTTAAATGGTCAAAAATACAAGTAATGGACTCAATTGTATAAATTACACGTGTATGGATGACTATTATAAATAGCAATCCCAAGCTTTAATGTTGGGTCAAGCGTATTGCTCTTGAGGGGAGTGGGGAGACTTTTTATTAGAACCCATTGCATTAGCTTTTTCTTAAGTAATATGTTTGTAAACTAAAATCTTATAAATTATTTCATATCGCATTGTTGGAAAGGAGATAGTTAAGAAAATTGTAAAATTTATATTCAGCAGATTCTTAATATTGCATTTATCCCTATGCGACTTTAAAACTATCAATGTTGAAAAATGCATTGTTTTTATTTTTCAATTTTTTTAATACCACTGCATTTTGAATGGTGAGAAAAAAATAATATTTGAATTTGTTAATTACACAAAAATATAAGTAATGGACTCAATTGTATAAAATACACGTTTATGGATGACTATTGTAAATAGCAATCTCAAGCTTTAATGTTGGGTCAAGCGTATTGCTCTTGACGGGAGGGGGAAGACTTCTTATTAGAGTTCATTGCATTAGCTTTTTCTTATGTAATATGTTTGTAGACTAAAATTATATAAATCATTTCATATCGCACTTTCAGAAAGGAGGCAAGTAAGAAAATTGCAAAATTTAAATCAAACAGATTCTTAAGATGGTATTTATCCCTATAAGATTTCAAAATTACAAAGGTTGAAAAAATTCAATGTTTTGGTTTTTCAATTTATTGTTAATGCCATTGCATTCTAAATGGTGAGAAAAAGATAACATTTGAATAACTTAATGGAACAAAAATACAACTAAAGGACCCAATTGTGTAAAATACACTTTTATGGATTAATATTCTAAATAGCAATCCTAAGCTTTAATGTTGGGTCAAGCATATTGCTATTGAGGGGAGTGGGGAGACTTCTTATTGGAACCCATTTCATTAGACTGAAATTATATAAATCTTTTCATATCGCATTGTCAGAAAGGAGACAATTAAGAAAATTGCAAAATTTATATTCAAGAGATTCTTAACATTGCATTTATCCCTATAAGACTTTAAAATTATCAAATTGTTAATGCCACTACGTTTTCAATAGCCAAAAAAACATAATATTTGAATATGTTAATTGATCAAAAATACACGTTTATGGATGACTCTTATAAATAGCAATCCTAAACTTTAATGTTGGGTCAAACGTATTGCTCTTGAGGGGAGGGGGAAGACTTCTTATTAGAGTTCATTGCATTAGCTTTTTCATAAGCAATATGTTTGTAGACTAAAATTATATAAAGCATTTCATATTGCACTTTCAGAAAGGAGACATGTAAGAAAATTGCAAAACTTAAATCCAACAGATTCTTAACATCAGATTTATCCCTATATGACTTTAGAATTATCAAAGCTAAAAAAATGTAATGTTTTGATTTTTCAATTTATTGTTAATGCCAATGTTTTTTGAATGGACAGAAAAACATAATATTTTAATATGTTAATTGGTCCAAAAATACCAGTAATGGATACAATTGGGTCAAGCGTATTGCTCTTGAGGGGAGTAGGGAGACTTCTTTTAAAGTCCATCACATTAGCTTTTCTTAAGTAATATGTTTGTAAACTAAAATTTTGTAAATAATTTCATATTGCATTGTTGGAAAGGAGTCAATTAAAAAAATTGCAAAATTTAAATTCAACCGATTCTTAACATAGCACTTATCCCTATAAGACTTTTAAATTATCAAAGTTGAAAAATTGCAATGTTTCAATTTTTCAATTTATTGTTAATGCCATTGAATTTTGAAAGGAGAGAAAACATAATAATTGAATATGTTAATTGGTCAAAATACAAGTAAAAAACTCAGTTGTATAAAATACACGTGTATGGATGACTATTATAAATAGCAATCTCAAGTTTTAATGTTATGTCAAGCATATTGCTCTATAGGGAGTGGGGAGACTTCCATTTAGAGTCCATTGCTTTAGCTTTTTTCTTTAGTAATATGTTTGTAGACTAATTACATAATCATTTCATATTGCATTGTCGAAAGGGAGACAATGGAGAAATTCCAAAATTTTAAAATCAACAGATTCTTACCATTGCATTTATCCCTATAAGACTTAAAATTGATCAAAGTTGAAAAAAT